>CM039308.1:105153496-105308490 GCA_022316695.1 Camellia oleifera | reverse complement strand
GGACATTCTCAGAGTTGGGAATCAAGTCCAGGCCCATGTGGTTGAGACAGGACCATTTTTTCTGAAGCGAGAGTTTTTTCGTTCGAATTCGGACAAGTTTCTGGGTGATCCTAAAGAGCCTTTGAAAGTAGATGAATGGTTCCAATAAATAGTGAAGACCTTTGAGATGCTCGGCATCAATGACGATGTTTTGAGAATGACCTTGGCATCCTTCCAGCTAAAGGGAGATGTGGGTCAATGGTGGAAGTATGTGCGTGGGCGCATTGGAGTAACTTGGGAGGCTTTCGTCGACGCCTTCTAGGACAAGTTCTTACCTCCCGCTATTAGAGAGAAGTTGAGGAAGCAATTCTCACAACTCAAGCAGTTGAACACACCGACGGCTGAGTTTGAGGCCGTATTTACTAGTCTATCTGGGTTTGCACTAAAGTTAATGGTGACAAAGGAGTACCATTGTGTGGAGTTCGTGAAAAAGTTAAGGACCGAATGGGCGACTTGTAGCATCAGCAACTCATCTTGAGACCGTGATGCAAATGGAGGAGAAGTGGATGAGGGGCTCCAGGAGTAGTCAAGATGTTCAGGGCAACAGTAAGAGACAGAGGGGCTCTAACCCACAACAATCCCAGAGAGATCAGTCGAGGTCCACTTTTCTAATATCGAGTTCGGGTTCTGGAAGAGGTGGTTAGGGGCATTTCACTTGCTTTTAGTGTGGTCAATTAGGCCACAAATCCCCAGCTTGCCTGTAGAGGGAAGAAGGGCAGCGATCTGCATGATATTCGACTCGTTCTCAAACCTAGAGTCAGAGGAGAGGGAAGCCCCCTACTTGTTATCAGTGTGGGTAGGTAGGGCACTTGAAGAGGTTTTGCCCTCAGTCGAGTAGCACACCTGGTGCGTCTAGTTCGAGGCAAACACAGAGCCACCAACCTGCACAATCAACACAGGCTTCGAGGGCCAATTACGGAGCCTCTTCGGCTTAATCAGTGCATTAGACATATGCTCCGAGGGGTGAGCAAGTGGAGCACAGACCCATAAGGCATATGTATACTGTTACCGCGCCAAACCTAGTACCAGCACCTTTGATAGTGAGATATACTTTCTTGTTTCTATTGCTAATGTGTTCATTTGTACAGGTGCATCCCATTCATTTATCTCGTCTGCATTTACATCAGTTTTGGGGTTAGAATTGCCTCGGTTAGCATCTCCACTGAGTGTAGAGTCACCTTTTGGTGGTGAGATTGTTTTGGAACAGATGTCATGGTTGTGACATAGAGGTTGCCGGTCGCCGACTTCCTTTTGCATTTGTGCTGATTGACATGTCAAGTTTTGATGCCATTTTGGGTATGGATTAGTTGTCATCGTATCGGGCTGTCATAGATTGTTACCGTCAGAGGGTTACTATATGTATCTTGAGTAGTGATTGTTTTTATTTCATAGGAGATAGAGCCGATAGAGTCTTATCACTGATGTATGATCTAAGTGGGCGGAGTGAGCTTAGTTGTTTTCTTGCCAACTTCTTGGATAGTGAGTGTGATGAAGTCTAAGTTGAATTGCCGAGGGTAGTTTGTGAATACCCAGACAATTTTCCAGAGGATCTTGATAGTGTACCACCTCACCGAGAAATTGAGTTCTCTATTGATTTAGTGCCTGGCACGACACCTATTTCTATGGCACCGTATAGGTTTACACCTGCTGAGTTGAATGAGTTAAAGATTCAACTCCAAGAATTATTAGATAAGGGTTTTATCCGCTCTAATACTTTGCCTTGGGAAGCACCGGCTCTTTTTACCAAAAAGAAAGATGGCACTTTGCGATTGTGTATTGATTACCGAAAGTTGAATCAGGTGACTATTAGGAACAAGTACCCAATGCCTCGTATAGATGATTTATTTAATCAATTAAAGGGGTCTTGTTGCTTTTCTAAGATATACTTGAGATCGAACTATCACCAGTTGAGAATAAAGAAAGAGAATATCCAAAAAACGGCATTTCGGTATGGCCATTATGAGTTCTTAGTGATGCCTTTTGGGCTAACCAACGCACCTTCCATGTTTATGGATTTGATGAACCGAATCTTCCATGAGTTTCTAGACCATTTTTTGGTTGTCTTTGTGAACGACATCTTTATCTACTTACCCTCCGAGGAGGAACATGAGGAACACCTGCAAGTTGTACTCGAGTTGCTTAGTGCCCATAAACTGTATGCTAGGTTTGAGAAATATGAATTCTGGTTAAAAGAAATTAAGTTCTTAGGCCATGTGGCATTCGGGGAAGGAGTGACAGTAGATTCATCCAAGATAGAAGCCGAACAAGATTGGGAACAATCTAAGAATGCCTTTGAGATCCGTGGTTTCTTGGGGTTGGCTCAGTGGTATTATTGTCGGTTTATGAAAGATTTCTCTAGATTAGCTTCACCATTGACTAGATTGACGAGGAAGGAAATTAAGTTTGTGTGGAGTGAGAACTATGCGAAGTCATTTATAAAGTTTAAGGTTAGACTTACCACTGCTCTTGTCATGACCCGACCAGCCCCTATAAATTAAGGTCATAACCGGCCAGTAATAATGAGCTTACCTATGGCCTCAAACAAGATTAAACGTATCTTAATAGTAATAAAGGGGCCAAAACGGAAGCAAACTTAAAAATTTTGTCCAATGAGCTGTGCATACATGGCATATCAAAACATTTCCCATATGTTAGATAATAACTCACACCATAAACCAAAATTAACATCTTGTACATTCAGGATCATTCAAATATGTAGTCAGCCAAACTAAAAGTTTATATACATAAGTGATCTAAGGGAATTACCAAGGTATCAAAAGAGTAAAACAAAAGAACAAAAACAAAGTCTCATGCATGAGATATCTGGGCTCACTCCACAAAACTTGGGTTTTTCTCACATTCTTCACTGAGGCTGGGGTTGGACATCTCTTCGCTCACCAACATAGATGTAAATAAGAGTAAGCGAAAACCCAGTGAATAATACCAAAGTAAAAAGGTTATATGAATGAGACTCATATTAAGTACATCGAACCAGTAAATTTCGTATACAAACGGCGTTAGGCCCATTCTTTATTTTTGTTGCACATGACAAACAGCCTCGAGCCCATTTTAGATCCTTATCAAACATATCAAATGGCCTTGGCCCCATTATTTTCCATATTCATATTTATGCGCATTTTATGTTCATGATCATGATCAATTTTTTATTCAAACGGCCTTTGGCCCATTACATTCATATTCAAATGGCCTTTGACCCATTAAAATATTAAAATGTACCAAATGGCCTCTGGCCTATTCATACATATCAAATGTATCAAACGGCCTCAAGCCCATTTCATACATATCAAATGGCCTCAGGCCCAATTCATACATATCAAACGTGTCAAATGGCCTCAGGCCCAATTCTTACATATCAAATAGCCTTGGGCCCAAATTATGTTCTTCGTAGAGCCTTATACAAAAATTAGGCATACCGAATACTCATTCATAATTCAAATCAACAAATCCATGAAACTTGTACAGAAATAGCATTTGGAAGATAACATACTTGAAAATATCTTTACTAAAATATTACTCACAGTGTTTCGTTGATGGATTTGCCCTCGCACTTGACCCAACACATTTCATAATACATTGGGTCACAAGCAATTCTATCCGTTCTTTACTTATTTTCTTCTCTTAGGCCTCTTTCTTATTGCTTTAGTTCATTTATAACACTTAATGCATGCCTAAGAGTGCTTAGAAATGAAAGAGAACGGAAAACGAAACATGAAATGACTTTTCAAAATTTCTAAAACAGAGCACTCTGCTCGAGCGGTCTGCAAAACTCTATAAAAGTACTGGTTGCATGATTTTTACGCTCGAGCGAGATTTCTATCGCTTGAGCGATGAGTCTTGCAAAACAGGGTTCACTCAAGCGCAAGGTTTGCCACTAGAGCTACCATGCATTCTCTGTAAACTTTTGGGAGCTTGATTTTTATGCTCGAGCGAGACATTCTTCGCTCGAGGCTCGAGCGAGCAAGCTGAATTCTGGAATCTCCATAATTGTGTTTGAAGCTCAAAACACGTTCCAAAGGTCCAATTTCATGCATAACTTACTCAAATATTGCAAGAACACTCCCTAATACATATATTTGAAGATAACTTTGGCCCTTAGTTCAAAATTCCATGAATGCAACAAATTTCAAATCGTAAACTTTACATATACATAATCTATGTTTTGTATCTTGCATAGACAAGCTTCAAAGCTTGAAATTAAGCTTGAATACATGAAAATTCTTACATGCATGTGTCAAATAGCCCTCTATACAACATGATTAACATGCTATACATTCAAATATGCATAATTGTGGCCAATTCATACATACATGCACATATTAACTTCAAATTCTTCATAATCAACTCAACTCTTGTTTTTAGTTATATATCAAGCTTGAATTCACTTAGTTATGAACTTAAACTCATGAATTTGAGTTCAACTTGTGAAACCCCTGAAATATGTATTCACTTTTAAGACCCTAATGTTGAATTATTTTCTTAAAGCCCTCGATTACTTGAATTAATTCAAATATTGTCGGTTAGCATTTTTTTTATTTCTTTTCTTCAAAATAGGAATTTTCCCAGCCAGATTAGGTTCCCTAACCTAATTTAATTTAATTCTACCTAAGTAGGGTCCCAACACAAGAAATTAAGCCCAAGCCCTCACATTTTTATTAAATCACAAATTGACCTCAAACAAGTACCATCATATATTTATATATATACACTTGTATCCTAAAATCTTTTTTAACATTATGTTTTACAATTTCCAAGATTTGTACACCAAATAAATAAGAAAATCTTCCCAAATTTTGAGGACATGACTAGGCATCATCATTATACTATAGTACAAACAAATCCCTTGAATCTTGGAGCAATAATGACTTTAGTACCAATAAAGATTTGCTATGAGTATTTAAATTAGCCCTAAATCTAACTAGATCATAAGTAAATACATAAATAAGATTCCAATACATGAGTTTAATTCCAAGCCCTCATTTCTTTTATTAAGCATTACCCCAAAAATAGTACATGTACCCTAATGTTATTAGTACCATCAATCTTGTAGGATATATATATACACACCTTGAAGAATGTGCTCTAGGACCAAAACAAATAAAATAATAACCCATCACACTCCTAGGGAAGAGTGAGAAACCAATTTCCAAGAACCACCATGATGGAATTCTAGAAATACACAACCTAATACCTAGACCTAGGATGCTAATTCCCAAAACTAGTTTCATTACAACCAAGTGTTACCTAATCCTTGAGTAAACCACTCCCCAAGTCACTTCTATTCATTTGAACTTCAAACAAATCCTAAACTTTCCATCCATTTTCAACTAGTGGGCATTTAGGACATTTTGCATCAAAACTTGTCTATAAATACCAACACCCCCTAGCTTGCAAGCACATATAACACACCACACTCACACACACATTTTGGCTAGAGAGAGAGAGAGGGAGAGCAAGGAAGAGAAGTCTAGGAGAAGAGGAGGAAGAAAGAAGAGAGCTTCCTTGTGCAAGCTTAGTAGGTAAGCCACAACACAACCCTCTCTTTCATTTTCCTTTTTCAAATACATGTTTCTAAGGGTTCTAAATAATGTTTTCAAATGTGTTATTGATAAGTTACTTGTGTAAAAAATGCTAAAAGTTGAGCATTGATTCCATCTCTCTTGTATTTTTCCCATTTTGGCACAAACCACCTTCTTTTCTACCAATCTCTCAACTTTTCAAGAGCACTCTTTCAAAAAAAATTTCTGAGTTAGACATGTGATACCTAGTATATTTTCTTCACAAAAGAAATGAAACTTTCCCATGGTGGAACCCCCTTTTTATAATTTTCTTGTTTTGGGCATTCTACCTAAAATCTGTTTTTGCAGCCCACTTTCAAAAATTCCAGAAAAATTACAAAAATATTCTGGACCTCTATTTTATGTCAAAACCTTCCTTAATGAGTTAGCTTTCAACTAAAATTGGTTTCATCGAAAAACATTAAGCGGTTTGCAAGAAAATCAAATTTTCGTAACGGTCAACAGATCTGGACAGATTCTGGACAGCGCTGGAATGTTTTCTAAATAACTTAAAATCTGGAAAAGCAAACCCATTTCCGAAAAATGTTCTAGAAACTAGATCAAATTCTCTACAAACCATAGGAAGTCCGAGTTCGGTGGATGATCTAAAGTAGTCCTTTCGTATTAATCTTTGCGTGATGACTAACCTGGAAATTTGTTATGTATGGATGTTTTGTGCCCTTGTATTCATGAAAATGTTTAATGGCTTATGATCATATCTTGGCAAGACGTTGTATGTGCATGTTAAGTTATTTATCTTTCTTATCTTGAGGATGCATGCTTATGTGGATATTATTATATTGTTTAGTTGGACTAACCCTGACTTAAAACACTTAATTCAACGGGAGACCTAGTTGGGTGGGTATTGGGTTTTCGAACACTTGAGTAATGAAAAGATGAGAATGTGTGGTATATGGCTTGTTGGGATGCGTTCCCTATTCGAGGTTAAATCTTGCGCAAGTGGTTTTCGGAACTCTTGAACGGAGCGGTTGTATTCGGACCCTAGGTGGTTTGGTGTGAGGAGGGATTCGGGCAAGGCCCTATTTTACCGTCTCTTTTGAGGCCCTGCGGTTGGCGCTACGCGGTATATAACCGTTGGTAGGCATCCGAGGTTAGTTCTGCAACAAAGCAGCAAAAGAGGGGGCATACCGAATAATCCGCGTCCGATTCTTGTGGTTGGGAGGATGAAATCTCTTTGGGGGATTTCTAGATTACTAACATCTAACTTGACCCCTTTATTTATTTATTTGAGTATCATGCTTTACTATTTGATGTTATATTTGTAATTGTGTATTGGACTGGGAAAAAGGGGTAGGGTGTGTGTGTGTTTACTGGGCATTCAAAGCTCACGGCGTATCATGCCAGGTGAAAAAGCGGAACTCATAGCTGGAGACGACGAGCCCGAAACCTTCGAGGACTTTTGGCTATCTTAGGAATAATAGAAATTTCCTTTTTGTTATTTTGTAAGAACTCATGTAGAGTTTAAACTTTCTATTGGGATGTAATGTAATGAAACAATCTTTTGAATTAAGTATAAATGTGGTTGTTATGTATTTGTATTCTATGTATGAACCTTATTGTTGCTTATGAGACCTTGTGTCAATACCTTTTAAGATCTGTCAAAAGGGTAGTGCGCTGCCTAAGAAAGCCGGACTTAGAAGGGAGGCTAATTTGACTCCTCCGGCGATCTGGGATCTTACTTGGTTATTGACCATAGGACTCATTAGTGACTCTCCCTTAACTGCAACCTATAGTGTAGATTCGGGGCGTCACAATTTGGTATCAGAGCATAGGTTCAACCCTTACCCACGCGTTTCGACTTGCGGTTAGAGACTACCTTGCCCAGATTATGTTATATTATTACACTACCTATTCCATCATGGACATCGAAAATAGAATATTTCTTGACCTATCTTAGGAAATTTCTTCGAATTTCGGGCACGCCAAGATCAACTCATGAGGACCTACTTCAGGATCGTGAAATGGTTTTAACTTTGAGTACGGCCTCACATCGGGCAGTAGGGGTACTATTAGTTCTACGCGTCTTCTATCGATCGACGTACCCTCATCTTGTATTCGTAACCTTTATTCGATGTCATCATTTTCCAAGATTAAGTCTTGTCCATCTAGTCCTATTTTATACTACTATTTGTAAATTTGACCTCCTTTGACCCTTGATTATTTTATTTAGCCCAAGGCTTCTTGTAAATAAATTCATTTTCTTTACTCAGTGACGAATCTTGGATGTTCAGTTTGAAACGCGGATGGCCAACGCAGTTTCAAGTTAAATATCTAGTTTAGTCACTACATCTATAACCTTGATCACATTGAAGTTCGAAACCATAACATCATACCATTCAACCATATTTCAGTTAATCCTAATGTTATCACCATAACTGCTTCGTATTCTTCGTCTCCACTTCAAACCAATTTTAGGAATCTTGTAATTATTATTATGTATATATGAAGTTGTGCTATGTGAATACCCTAGGATAATTAAACTCTAACTTAAGATTAGTTGCTTACCCATAAGGAATTGCCTCTGTAGTTAGAATTTGACTTACGCCTCACCCCATTCAAGGAAAAACAAATGGTGGACCATACTTCGAGACAAGTAATAACATGAGCTTGCAAGCAACAATAGAAATGCGGTACCAGGAAATCGAAACCTTAAGAATGGACTAGTGACCGTGGCTAAAATCCCGAACCCTATCAAGAATCAAATTTTGAGTCTTACCATCTTTGTGGAAATAATCGGCAAAACATTGACTTCAGAACGAAAGAAGGTAGAATCCAAGAGGATTTGGAGCTTGTGGAAAGAAAACCCAACTTCATGAGGGACCAGAAAGGAGCAATCAGAAGGCAATCGGCAGAGTATTTGCCTTGCAAGAGAAAGAAGCAGACCTATCAGTAATTGAGGGTAATTTAGTGCTATACAATTCTTGGGTGCGCGTTTTATTTGTTATCGGTGCATCACATTCTTTTATACCCTCTGCTGGTGCTAAGTCATTAGAACTTGTATGTGAACCTTTAGAAACTGCCTTAAGTGTAATGTCACCTATAAGAGGATGCATTCGGGTAAGATTGATCTATAAGGACTGTAAGATAGGAATGTCGAACCTACGCTTAACTTGCGACCTTCGTGTCATGGAAATGTCGGACTTCGATATCATTTTGGGCATGGACTGGTTGTATGCCCACCAAGCGGTGATCGACTGTCGTCAGAAGAAAGTGGTAGCTCATACACAAGATGGAACACGTTTCCGGTTTAAGGGGGATAGACAAGGCCCCATGGCTTCGACAAAACATCGGGCGCAATGGCACGATCTACTTGTAGGTAGGATAGCAAGTCTGATTTTAAAGGAGGAAGGCCAAGGAGAAATAGAACTTCCGCGCGTAGTATGCGATTATGTAGATATATTTCCTATGGAGTTACCAGGATTGCCACCAACCCGAGAAGTAGACTTTAGCATCGAGCTACAACCTGGAACTACCCCAATATCCATGGCTCCGTATCGCATGGCACCAGCAAAACTACGAGAATTGAAGGCACAACTACAGGAATTGCTCGAGAAAGGATTCATTAGGCCAAGTACTTCGCCATGGGGAGCACCCGTGTTGTTTGCTAAAAAGAGGGATGGATCGTTGAGGCTATGCATCGATTATCGTCAACTCAATTGAGTCACGATTAAGAACCGATACCCACTCCCAAGGATTGATGACCTTTTTGACCAACTTAGAGGCTCAAGGTGCTATTCAAAGATCGATCTCAGGTCAGGTTACCATCAACTACGAGCCAAGGAGGAGGATATACCAAAGACTGCCTTTCGTACTAGATATGGCCACTATAAGTTTGTAGTAAAGCCCTTCGGACTAACCAATGCACCGGCAGTATTCACGAGCCTAATGAATAAGATTTTTAGACCATACCTTGACCAGTTTGTAGTAGTGTTCATTGATGACATCTTGGTATATTCAAGGTCTGAAAAAGAGCATGAGCAACATTTAAGGACTGTCCTTCAAGTTCTTAGGGATAATCGGTTATATGCCAAGGCAAGTAAATGTGAGTTCTAGTTGAATGAAGTAAAATTCTTAAGGCATGTAGTATCAGAGAATGGGATTGCGGTGGGTCCAATCAAGGTGGAGGCAGTATTAGATTGGGGAACAACCAAAAACCGTGTCAGAAATCCGCAGCTTCTTAGGATTGGCCGGTTATTACCGGAGGTTCATCCAAGATTTCTCCAAACTAGCTAAACCAATGACTCGTTTGACGCAGAAGGAAGTAAAGTATGAGTGGGACGAAGCTTGCGAAAAATCCTTCCAGGAGCTGAAGAAGAGGTTAACTAGTGCGCCAATTTTGACCATTCTAGAACGAGAAGAAGGGTACACTATGTTTTGCGATGCGTCTAAAGAAGGATTAGGTTGCGTACTCATGCAAAATGGAAAGGTAGTCGCGTATGGATCCAGGCAGTTAAAACCTCACGAGCGCAACTACCCCACACATGACTTGGAGTTAGCAGCCATAGTTTTTGCCCTAAAGCAGTGGCGACATTACCTGTACGGGGAACGATTCGAGATTTTCACAGATCACAAGAGTCTGAAGTATCTATTCACGCAGAAGGACCTTAACTTGAGACAGAGACGATGGATGGAGTATCTTGAGGATTTCCAGTTCACTCTCTCATACCACCCCGGTAAGGCCAATGTAGTAGCAGATGCTCTAAGTCGTAAGAGCAGAGGGATGTTGGCTAAGATCTCCGTTAAGGAATGGGATATGGTTAAGACACTCAATGAGTTTAGGATCCAAGTGAAATCCCAAATTACAAAAGCATGTCTTAGTACGCAGAAGGTGATGCCTAAGTTGATGATTGAGGTCATGGAGGCCCAGAAGCATGATCAAGAGGTAGCTTATATCAGGGGATGTCTGGGATCAGGAGAGCCCATGCCCGATTGGGTAATTCACCCCGATGGGAGTTTAAGATACCAAGGTAGATTGTTTGTACCAAGTGACGAGTTACTTAGAGAAAAGGTACTGAAGGAATGTCACCATTCTGCATTTGCGGAGGGACTAAAATGTACCAAGATTTGAAAAGGCAATATTGGTGGAATAGAATGAAGAAGGAAATGGCTAAATTTGTAGCAAAATGCCTGACATGCCAACAAGTGAAGGCGGAACATCAGAAACCAAGGGGAATGTTGCAGCCTCTACCAATAGCCGAATAGAAGTGGGAGATGCAAATCTGATAGGACCCGAACTTGTTCTCGAAACTACTGAGAAGGTCAAAATGATCCGACAACGGTTAAAGACTGCCCAAGACCGCCAAAAGAATTATGCAGACAGGAGGGGAAGACCATTGATGTTTGAAGTAGGCAGCCACGTGTTCCTAAAGGTGCAACCCAGGCGTGGAGTCGTACGTTTTGGGAGAAAGGGAAAGCTGTCACCACGATATATCGGGCCTTTTCAGGTATTGGAAAGAGTGGGCGAAGTGGCTTATAGACTAGCTCTACCCCCATAGTTAGCAGGAATACACAACGTCTTCTATGTATCTATGTTGAGAAATACATCGCTGACCCATCACACATCCTCAAGTGGGAAGAAATCAGTCTTGACAAGGATGATACATTTAAAGAATGACCGGTAGCAATACAAGACAGTCGAGAAAAGAACCTTAGAGGCAAGATGGTTCACTTGGTAAAAGTGCTATGGCATCATCAGGGAGTTAAGGAACCTACTTGGGAACGCCAGGATGGGGTGAAGGCAAACTACCCCGAGCTTTTCAAAGGCAGTATGTAGTTGAATTTCGGGGACGAAATTGTTTTAAGGGGGATAGGTTGTGAAACCCCTGAAATATGTATTCACTTTTAAGACCCTAATGTTGAATTATTTTCTTAAAGCCCTCGATTACTTGAATTAATTCAAATATTGTCGGTTAGCATTTTTTTATTTCTTTTCTTCAAAATAGGAATTTTCCCAGCCAGATTAGGTTCCCTAACCTAATTTAATTTAATTCTACCTAAGTAGGGTCCCAACACAAGAAATTAAGCCCAAGCCCTCACATTTTTATTAAATCACAAATTGACCTCAAACAAGTACCATCATATATTTATATATATACACTTGTATCCTAAAATCTTTTTTAACATTATGTTTTACAATTTCCAAGATTTGTACACCAAATAAATAAGAAAATCTTCCCAAATTTTGAGGACATGACTAGGCATCATCATTATACTATAGTACAAACAAATCCCTTGAATCTTGGAGCAATAATGACTTTAGTACCAATAAAGATTTGCTATGAGTATTTAAATTAGCCCTAAATCTAACTAGATCATAAGTAAATACATAAATAAGATTCCAATACATGAGTTTAATTCCAAGCCCTCATTTCTTTTATTAAGCATTACCCCAAAAATAGTACATGTACCCTAATGTTATTAGTACCATCAATCTTGTAGGATATATATATACACACCTTGAAGAATGTGCTCTAGGACCAAAACAAATAAAATAATAACCCATCACACTCCTAGGGAAGAGTGAGAAACCAATTTCCAAGAACCACCATGATGGAATTCTAGAAATACACAACCTAATACCTAGACCTAGGATGCTAATTCCCAAAACTAGTTTCATTACAACCAAGTGTTACCTAATCCTTGAGTAAACCACTCCCCAAGTCACTTCTATTCATTTGAACTTCAAACAAATCCTAAACTTTCCATCCATTTTCAACTAGTGGGCATTTAGGACATTTTGCATCAAAACTTGTCTATAAATACCAACACCCCCTAGCTTGCAAGCACATATAACACACCACACTCACACACACATTTTGGCTAGAGAGAGAGAGAGGAGAGCAAGGAAGAGAAGTCTAGGAGAAGAGGAGGAAGAAAGAAGAGAGCTTCCTTGTGCAAGCTTAGTAGGTAAGCCACAACACAACCTTCTCTTTCATTTTCCTTTTTCAAATACATGTTTCTAAGGGTCCTAAATAATGTTTTCAAATGTGTTATTGATAAGTTACTTGTGTTAAAAATGCTAAAAGTTGAGCATTGATTCCATCTCTCTTGTATTTTTCCCATTTCGGCACAAAACCACCTTCTTTTCTACCAATCTCTCAACTTTTCAAGAGAACTCTTTCAAACAAATTTTCTGAGTTAGACATGTGATACCTAGTATATTTCCTTCACAAAAGAAATGAAACTTTCCCATGGTGGAACCCCCTTTTTATAATTTTCCTTGTTTTGGGCATTCTACCTAAAAATCTGTTTTTGCAGCCCACTTTCAAAAATTCCAGAAAAATGTACAAAAATATTCTGGACCTCTATTTTATGTCAAAACCTTCCTTAATGAGTTAGCTTTCAACTAAAATTGGTTTCATCAAAAAACATTAAGCGGTTTGCAAGAAAATCAAATTTTCGTAACGGTCAACAGATCTGGACAGATTCTGGACAGCGCTGGAATGTTTTCTAAATAACTTAAAATCTGGAAAAGCAAACCCATTTCCGAAAAATGTTCTAGAAACTAGATCAAATTCTCTACAAACCATAGGAAGGCCAAGTCCGGTAGAAGATCTAAAATAGGCCTTTCATTTTAATCTTTATGTGATATTAAATCTGGAAATTTTGTTATGCATGATTATTTTATGCTCTTGTATTCATGATAATGTTTATTAGCTTACGATCATATCTTGGCATGATATTGTATGTGTTATGTTATGTTCTTCATCTTCTTCACCTTATTGATGCATGCTTATGTGGATGTTATTATATTGTTTAGTTGGACTAACCTTGACTTAAAACACTTAATTCAACGGGAAACCTAATTGGGTGTGTATTGGGTTTTCGAGCACTTGAGTAATGAAAAGATGAGAATAAGTGATATATGGATTATTGGGATGCGTTCCCTATTTGAAGTTAAAGTCTTGTGTGAGTGGTTTTCGGAACCCTTGAACGGAGCGGTTGTATTCGGACCCTAGGTAGCTTGGTGTGAGGAGGGATTTCGGGCAAGGCCCTATTTTTACCGTCTCTTTTGAGGCCCTGCGGTTGGCGCTACGCGGTATATAACCGTTGGTAGGCATCCGAGGTTAGTTCTGCAACAAAGCAGCAAAAGAGGGGGCATACCGAATAATCCGTGTCCGATTCTTGTGGTTGGGAGGACGAAATCTCTTTGGGGGATTTCTAGTTTACTAACATCTAACTTGACCCCTTTATTTATTTATTTGAGTATCATGCTTTACTATTTGATGTTATATTTGTAATTGTGTATTGGACTGGGAAAAAGGGGTAGGGTGTGTGTGTGTTTACTGGGCATTCAAAGCTCACGGCGTATCATGCCAGGTGAAAAAGCGGAACTCATAGCTGGAGACGACGAGCCCGAAACCTTCGAGGACTTTTGGCTATCTTAGGAATAATAGAAATTTCCTTTTTGTTATTTTGTAAGAACTCATGTAGAGTTTAAACTTTCTATTGGGATGTAATGTAATGAAACAATCTTTTGAATTAAGTATAAATGTGGTTGTTATGTATTTGTATTCTATGTATGAACCTTATTGTTGCTTATGAGACCATGTGTCAATACCTTTTAAGATCTGTCAAAAGGGTAGTGCGCTGCCTAAGAAAGCCAGACTTAGAAGGGAGGCTAATTTGACTCCTCCGGCGATCTGGGATCTTACTTGGTTATTGACCATAGGATTCATTAGTGACTCTCCCTTAACTGCAACCTATAGTGTAGATTCGAGGCGTCACATAACTACTCACCTAGAAGCTTCAACCCTTCCAATTATAGCCAATTCTTGAGCTAATCCTCCTAGTTCATGAATTCACTTACAAATCTTCAAGGATGATCCCTCTCTCTCTAATTCTGCTCACTCTCTCTCTCTCTCTCTCTCTCTCTCTCTCTCTCTCTCTCTCTCTCTCTCTAGAGTGTGTATTTTTAGATTTTTGAGCTCATCCCATGAGCTCAAGCGTGTTTTGCACATATATATACTTGGTGATTAGCTTAAGTTAGTCAAACTCAATTAAAACTAACCAATTGTACTTAATTTAATCAATTTAATCTAATTATTTTGATATGAATCAATTTTTAATTAAATTTCACCATAGGCTCTAAATATTATGCTAATCACAATGGTATCGTCAATTTCAATTTTTGTCGTCTCTACGACCTTCAATTTTCAAATTATAACAGTACATTGGACAGGTTTTCCTATGGTGAAAAGATATGACTTCAAAAATACAAACTCTCACATAATTAGCACCCAAATTAAATTAAGAACATAATCACAAACACAATCATGATTAATTAACATAATACAGAATAGAGTTATCACAACTCCAGTATTGATTATTTCGGAGAGGGGTTTAGGCTATTCGGTGTATTTTGATGCTTTACAGGAAGGATTGGGTTGTATATTGATGCAAGAGGGGAAAATAATAGCTTATGGCTCACGACAGTTGAAAACATATGAGAGAAACTATCCTACTCACAGCCTAGAGTTAGCAGCGTTGATCTTTGCCTTAAAGATATGGAGGCATTATTTGTATGGTGAGAGGTTTGAAGTATTTTCTAATCACAAGAGCCTGAAATATCTGTTTACACAGGAAGACTTGAATCTGAGGAAAAGAAGGTGGATAGAGTTTATAGACGATTATGATTTTGAGTTACATTATCATCCAAGGAATGCCAATATTGTGGTTGATGCCTTAAGTAGAAAATCCATTAGCAGTGTAGCTAGTATCGTTATTCGGGAATGAGAGATGTTGGGTGCTATTGGTGAGTTTGACTTGTATTTTGGCGAGTCTGTTGAGTCTGCAACCTTGTTTTCGGTAGTTGCACAACCTACACTTGTGAGCCGAGTGATAGAAGCACAGATGGGTGACCTTAAGGTAGAACCCCTTTGGGAGAAGATCTTTAGTGAAAAGGTAAAGAAAGGCTTGAACGTATATACTGACTCGAGTGTTAGGTACCTTGACCATTTTTTCGTGTCGGAGTCTTACCGAGAGGACGTACTCCGAGAATTTCACCATTCATGCCTTACGGTGCATTTGGGAGGCACAAAGATGTATCATAATCTTAGTCGTCAATTTTGGTGGAGAGGTATGAAAAAGGATGTAGCCATGTTTGTGTCAAAGTGCTTACTTGTCAACAAGTGAAGGCCAAGCACCAAAGACCAGCGGGTTTGTTGCAACCCTTGCCTATAGCCGAGTGGAAGTGGGAGCATGTCATGACGGATTTTGTTGTGGGTCTTCTGAGGACTCGATGGGGAAGTGACGCCATTTGGGTGGTAGTTGATCAATTAACCAAGTTAGCGCACTTTGTGCCTATGCGTATGAATGACTTAGTAGATTTTCTAGCCGATCTTTACATTAGGGACATTGTTCTACTTCATGGGGTCCCTGTGACTATCGTTTCGGATAGAGATCCACGTTTAAGGGCTCAGTTGTGGCAGAGCCTACAGAATGCCTTGGACACTAAGTTGACTTTTAGTACCGCATATCATCCTTAGACTGACGAGCAGTCAGAGTACAACATTCAAATTTTAGAGGATATGCTTTGAGGTTGTGTTCTTGACTTTAAAGGGTCATGGAAGAAGCACTTGCCTTTAGTAGAGTTTTCCTACAATAATAGCTTCTAGCCGAGTATTGTCATGGCACCGTTTAAGGCCTTGTATGGCTAACTGTGTAGATCACCTATCTGTTAGGCCAAGGTGGGTGATACATCCTTGATCGGTCCTGAGTTGGTTCAGGAAACGACTGAGAAAGTTGCTCTTATTCATAAGAGGTTGGCTATATCCCAAAGTCCTTAAAAAAGCCATGCCGACCATAGGAAGAGACCTTTGTCTCTTGAGGTAGGCGATCATGTCTTCTTGAAGATATCACCTAGGCGAGTTTTATGAGGTTTGGGAAGAGTGGAAAGTTGTCTCCTAGATTTATTAGGCCTTTTGAGATCCTTAAGCAAATTGGAGAGGTAGCTTATCATTTAGCCTTGCCGTCATAGCTTTCTGGGGTTCATGATGTGTTTCATATTTGCATGCTTTAGAAGTATGAGCTGGATCCATCGCACATGTCAGATTGGACCAACTTAGAGGTAGATGAGGATGCCTCGTATGAAGAAAGACCGATAAGAGTCTTAGATACTCAAGACCAAGTCTTGCGAGGCAAGACAATTTCTCTAGTTAAAGTATTAAGATGACATCATAGAGTTGAGGAAGCAACTTGGGAACATGAGTTGGAAGTACGTGAGAAGTATCCGAACCTATTTGTTAATGTTTGAGCATGTATTAAAACTTTTGTTATGATTTAATATAAACATTGTATATGTTTTAGAAATAGGAATTGTATACCCGGTATTGAGAACTTGTTTATCATATTGATGAGAATGAATGACCAGTGGATGGGTCATGGTATTGGAATTGGTTGATTATCATTGTTGTAATTGGTTTAATCATAATTTTAAAGTTTGATTTATAATTTTGGGGACGAAATTCTTCAAGGGGGAGATTATAGCAATTCCAGTTTAGACCCGAACTATTTGATGTTTTGGATCCGGGTTTCATTGCCTTGTATAGTCATTTATGTCTTATGTCCCTTATACCTCTTTGAGTTTGGCTATTAAGTTGTATTGGTTACATTTAGAAAAGTTTGGTAGCTTGGTTTTTAAACTTTTGTTGCCCAGAACTTTGCTTCAATGCTCAAGCGTCACTTATTGTGCTCGAGTGGTGTAATAATTTGTGTCTTGCACTCGAACGCCACTTCTTGCACTCAAGCGGGTTTTGTGAACTCTCAATACTTTTGTAGGTCTACAAAAGTGGTGGGGAGTGTTATTCTATGCTCGAGCGGAGCTTCTTGCGCTCGAGCAGTCTTGACTTGAGCGGCCCTCATTGCACTTGAGCGTTGGTCTTCTGTCTATAAAACTACTGGGAGTTTGTATTTCACACTCGAGCATCAACTTCTTACGCTCGAGTGGTCACATCTTTGTGTCTTACACTCAAGCATCACTTTTTGCGCTCGAGCGAACTGCACGTATATCAGTCTGTAAAAGTCACTTCTTACATCATTTTTTCATCTCTCTCTCTCTCTATCTAAAACTTACCTTCTCTCTTTTAAATCACATAGATCCATTGATTTTTCTACCCTTCCCCCTTTGTTAAAAAGGTAAAGTCACCCAGAACTTCGTTTTCATCCGAATAGAGTTGGGTTTCGGCTTCATCCAAGTTTCATCCATGTTTATCTCGTCTTCTAGCTTTGAGGTAGGGATACTTTACACTCTTTTATGATTTTTAACTTAGTTATTTGTTTTTATAAAAACAATCTTGTGATTTTGGAGGATTTTGAATAAACTTGGGATTTTGGTTTGAAATCATAAGAGAGGTTTTCAAATGGATATATTGAAAATGGTTGTGGGAGTGGAAATGAGGTTGGTTTGTGATAAAATTATTGATTTTGATACTTGGAATGGATTTTGGATGAAAAATGGGTTTCGCCCTAAATGTCCAAATGTTTATTTTGTATAAATAAATGGAATTAGCATTGGAAATGTGAAATTGGATGGATATTGATATGGATGGTGGAGTCGAACATGTATTATCACTTACATCTTGGCATTTCAAAAGTTTATCTGTATTGGATATTTTATATCTGTTTAGAAATATTTGTTTTGAACTATCGGTGGAGAATAGCCATGATTGTTGTAGAAATTGCATGAGGATTAGGTGAATTAAAACTAATTTCTCATCCATTTGCATTAAACATTATCACCTCTTGATATATTGTACATATATCATATTTTTAAGAAAAATGGGTGAATTTGGGAAGGGGATGTATTCTATTAAATTAAGTTGGCCTGTGTGTCCAAAGTAAAACTTCCAAAAACCGCACATATACATGGTTGTCGATTCCGCCAACGAAATATCCATAAAATGGCAATAGTAGTGCTTGTATAGCCTACGTTTACATAGGTGCCGACTATAGTTTCCCACGGACGAAATATCCATGAAAGGTTATACTTTGAGATTCCCAGAGTTATGATTCATGGCCCTATTTTTTGATGTAAAGAAGGAAATAAATGATGAACTGTGATATAAATCAGACTTTGCATGGTTTTGGAAAAGGAAATTAGACGTTTGGGTTATGAGCATTGCATATGCATTTCACCCTTATATCTTTGTTAAGATTCATATATTGTGTTGAATTATTTCTACTAGACTTTGCTTTACCCTATATGGGAAAACCTATTTTCAGTTCTTAGTGAGATGCCTCCGCCAAGGTAGTAGCTTGGGAGGATTGGGGCAAGAGCTTCAGTTTATTTACCTGTTATAAGTATTTTGTACAAGCCTAGGGCTTTATCTGTATTGGATTTAAATCCATTTTGATTTAACCAAGTATAGTCTTGGACAGTTGTAGCCTTCACGGCATTTCAATTATCTGTTTAACTTTTATTTCATATCTTTGTTGTTGACACATGCTATAAATTCAAAGTTAGGACTTATGAATGTATATTTACAAGTGTCACCTTTTTGTACAATTAAGTCTTATGTAATAGAAGAATATTATACTCTGATTTATATTTTTATTTAGTTATCATCATGGATGGTTTATTGTATTTATTTCGGGGCGTTACAATACATATTTAAATGAAAAACATACCCTAGAACATTAACAAAGCTAAGAATACACATATTTAAATGAAAAACATACTCTAGATACTTCTCTATCTTGGGGCTATTGTTCAACAAGAACCAATGAGCCATATCATGATATTCTTGTGACATATCAGCATCCCTTGTGATTAGGCCAATAGAATGAGCAATTTCTGTGAATACAGTCAACATTTTGCGACGTTCGCCACGATCTTGATTTTGTTCAAGTCGATTATGCACTATTTTGATCCCATCAACATACATTGAACAAAAGGTAATGCACTATTTCACATTGTAAGCCTCTGTGATTGAACCTTCTGGTCGAGCTCTGTTTGTAACAGTCTTTTTTAAAGCTCCAAAAAACTTGAAAAGAGAATAAATTAAGAGCAAGGTTACACATGCAACATATAATTACAACCTTTCAATTTAACAATTACCTTTTGATCTGGTACATCCATTGATATTATACCGGTCCTCAAAGACCAACCTCGTGCTGCAAGTGAATGGCCAAGTGAACCATCACATCAAAGAAGGATAGAGGAAAGATCTTTTCAAATTTAATAAATGATGTCACCCCATCAATAAATGGCTGACTCATCCTTCTATTAAGTGTCTTACCCAATACAATCCAACTCTTGTCCATGTCTGATCACAAATGAAAGATCAAGATTTTTTAATTTGTCTATCTCATAAAATGCGTCACCTGTACTATTAACCTATTCCATTTAGAAATGCACAACGTGTATCATACAAAAAAAAAAAAAATCATATGACTTTGTCTATCTCTAATAAAAATCCATGAGTATCTCTCCTTAGTTCTCCAAGTATATAACATAGATTGACATGGGACATATTTAAGTAGTAAATTTGCAAAGTACAATATAGATTAATGGTGAATAAATTATTAGGGTCAACAATAATCCTTACTTCATGTTATTAGTCTCTCTCTCTTTCTTAGTTGATCCTTAAATAAATTATAATTTATCTCAAGTATACAATCTAATTATTAAAATATTTTTAGATGTAGAATTCATATCTATTTTGATATTATATTAAATTGTTAATTACCAACTCATTCAAAAGATTAAACTATTAAAAAGACAAACAATTATTAATTATATTATATTCTTATCACGAACCAACTCATAATTGAATTGTTTGGGTTTAATAAATTTGAGCTCATATCAAAATTGAAATTCATATTATTATATACATTATTAATATTATATATATATATATGTATTATGTTTTACTACCCGTGGAGAACGACAACGACTTAATGATTGGCAAAAACACACCACTAAACAAAAAATGCCAAAATAAAAGAAAAACACCCAACTAGCTTAAATAAATCAACCAACACTATATGTAAGGAAAACTATATCTACAGTCAACAGAATATGCTACCAACTTTTTTTATCAAAAAAAGATTCAAATCAGAATTTACTTATTAGCAAGCAAGTGACACATGCATGGTATGACTTAAATTTGGAAGAAACCTCATTGGCTTACAACTTTTAACAAACACCTCACAGGCACACAATCAGATGGAGCATTCTTGGCTTAAGAGAGGGAAGGAAAGAGGGCATGTTTGTGTGCCTAGGGGGGAAATAGAACTATTCCAGCCAAAAAAAAAAAAAAAACCCTAATGCAGTGATACAAGATAAAGAATAAGAACAATTCACATCACACCCAAAAGCAGCAAATATAAGAAGACACCCAAATAGGCCATTATTATTCTTCTATCTCTCTCTTAGCAAACACCCATTGCAATTATAATTTCCACATTGCAGAAGAATAAGATAAACTCAATAAGTTCACTGTATGAGATAACAATTAACTTACTCTAATTTCCAATTCATCTAGAAAAAAAAAATAAGTAAATAAATAAAGATAGTGAAGCTCCAACAAATAACAACAACAAATAGTGATAGAGAGAGATAGAGTACAAAACTAACCTATGAATTTATTTCTTTATTGTTATGCGATTTCACTTTTAGTCGTGTTTTAACCTGGGAGCTTCATAATTTACATGTTGAAAGCTATCCAAAAATTGGGTCTTTAAATTATCATGAAATCTGGGAGTGGTTTGCTTTGAAATTTTATGCTCAAATTTTATTCTATTCGCAATGAGAAATCAATAGCTTAGTTTATTTAATAGAGAACAAAGAAAATCCAAGCACTTCAGATTCATTAGAACAACATACGAACAACATAAAAAAAATTAAAATATTAGAGAAAAAAAATTAAATGCTACCTAGGGTTCATAATGGGAGGGAAGAGAGGGAAGGAAAGAGAGACACATGTGTACCGTGAGAGTCTCTTTCAATCAGATTGTGGAAGAATGCTTTAGCAAAGAGCCGGTTCCTCTGTCGTGGGTTGCAACAGTAAGCAAACTAGAGAAAGAGCAGTGGTAACAAGTGAGACAAATGAAATTTGATGCTCCTGAAGATCCGTAACCCTTCAACTTCTCAGCCCTTAAAAGAAAAGAAATTGTCTTTAGATATGTATTAATTGTTCTATATATTTTTGTAAGGAAATTTTTTTGTCTAAAATAGGCCCAATTTTTTTTTTAAGACAAATAATTTGTCACCAATCACCAATTTTGGGCACCTTTTTTTTTGTGTGGCGCCAAATATTTGGCTTCTTTTTGTGAAAAAAAAAAATTCCTTACCAAATTAAAATTTTTCGTCTCCAAAAGAAAACCCCTTCTTTTGATTTTTACGACAAAATTAAAAGGTTTTATTTGGTTTCATTTTTTGCAAACAGTTTTAAAATTAATTGCAAGCCTTAATATTTTTTTTATATTTTAGTTAAATTTTTTTTAAAATTTTTAGTTGTACATCTAAAATGTAAAAAATAAAAAATTAACTAAAATATGAAAAAATTTCAACAAAGACAAACGAAAATCCTTTTAAAAATAGTTTATGAGAACTTAAATAAAAAAAAAATTAAAGTTCAAAAAATAGCCAACAATAATATGAAAAAAATCAAGTTGGAGTTTTTTTTTTTTAGATACACCTAATTTAAATATATTTAAAAAGTAAAATATTGAAGAAAAAAATATAATTAAAAAAATAAATAAAAAAATGACAATGTACTAAATTTTTATATTTTTTTGTATGTAGTGAATTTTTTATAGTGTTTCCTTAAATTTTGTACTTTTTAAGTTTATCTAAAGGGCAAATTACACAGGTTGTCTCTATACTTTGTCTTTTGTGTTATTTTGGTTCGTACACTTTCAATTTGCACAATTTTGATCCTTAATTTTAAATTTTGTGTCAATTTGATCCATTGATAATGCCATTAGTGTTTTTCAATGAAAATAATCATTGAATTGATTGAAATTAACTCACTAAGTTTAGTAAATTTATAATTTTACTATAAAAAATATGACACATATCATTTATATGACACAAGAACCAAAGTATAGGAACAACTGTTGCAATTTGCCCTTATCTAAATTAAAGGGATCTAAAAAGTAAAAAAAGTAAAAATATATATATAATATTAAAAAATGTTCACTAAAAAAATATAGATTAAAAGTTAAAAATTAATTATTGAAAACTCCATACTAAACAAGGTAATGTTTTCTATGAATTTTGAAAATTAAAAATTTATTATTATTTTTTTCTCTGTATTTTTTCTCACAAAAAAATAGCTACATTAATTATATATATATATATATATATTGTGGACAGAGGTTTTGACCTTCAATTTTTCTAAAATGGTTGTCCTAGACGGAAAGCGTAGAGTTGGTTCAGACAATAAGAAAAAGTGGTTGCATGCAAGAGGGGCCTTCACTGTGAGAAAGAATAGTCGGTTTGCATAAGGTGCCTTCTTGGATAATAGCTTCAATGTTGGCATGCACGAAGGACTTAAGTGTGAGACAGAAGAGAGGAGCCTTAGTGCAAAATAGAAGAAATGATTTACAAAGTGTCTTCTTGAGTCACGACTTTAATACCTGTGAGAGAGAAGTAGGCTCAAGTGCGAGAGAGAAACGAGGGTTTGTAGAAAGTGTCTTCTTGGGTCACGACTTCAGTGTCCGTGAATATGAAAATGAGTGATAAAGGTTAGAGTATGTCTCTTGGGGTCACGGTTTCAGTGCTCCGAAACACAAAACCATGGCATTTTCATAAAGAGAAATAATTAGTGATAAAATATTTTTGTCTCCGTAAATACAAAAATAGAGAATTTATTATTGGTGACGAAATATTTGTTCCTTCCACAACTTAACCTTATGAGACGAAAAATATATTCATCGCGAAATCAATTAGAATTTATTAGTAATCAATCAAAAATATATTTGTCGCCCATTTAATAGAAAGATGAAATGACATCGTCTGCATGATAAAATGTTTATTGGTGACAAAATATTTTCATCTTCCATAACTTATCCTTCCCAAACATGATGGAATGTTTATTGGTGACAAAATATTTTCGTCTTCCATAACTTATCCTTCCTAGACAAAAATATATTTGTCGCCTAATAAATGTAAATATGCAACGACATCGTTTAATAGGTAGGGAATTTATTAGTGATGAATTAAGTTCATCACAAAATATATATATATATTGTGACAAAAATGTTCGTCTCCAATGAGTTAAAATAATTCGTGCCAATACAAATGAAATTGGCGCCTCATCTTTGCAGAAGAAATTTTGTTTTCGTCTCCTATACTTTTGAGAAAAATGAAAACAAATGACAAAATTAATATGTCATCATCTTTGGGTTAAATTTTAAGACAAAATAAATAAATAAATAAAAATTCGTCACCAAATTTCGTCAAAATAGCCTAAATTTCTTGTAGTGACTTATGTAGAAATTATTGTCTCAATGTTATGTACTAACCTTAAACTAAAATATATAACTCAACGAGAAACATTGATGGTGTGGTAAATGGTTTATGATCACATGGGTAATTTAACGAGATATTGTTTTGTTATAATTGAATTGGTTGGTGAGACGTGTTCCCTATTTGAAGTAAAGTCTTGCGCAAGTGGCTATTTCAGAACCCTTGAACGGATCGGTTGTATTCGGACCCTAGGTGATTTTGGTGTACGGAGGGAATGTGCAAGGCCCTTATTTTTATCGTCACTTTTGAGATCCTCGATTGGTGCTACACGGTACGTAACCGTTGTAGGCATCCGAGATAAGGTTTGCAAAGTAGCAAAAGATGAGGCATACCGAATAATTCAAGTCCGATTCTTGCGATTGGAAGGTTGAAATCTCTTTGAGGGATTTCTAGATTCTAACACCTAACATTGTAATCCTTTACTTGTTCATCATGCTTAAATGTTTAATTGTATTCTGGTAAGTGTATTAAAAAATAAAAATAAAAAACAGTGTGTGTGCGCATTTGCTGGACATTCCAAGCTCATTGCGTTTCATACCAGGTGTTAAAGAAACTTTCATGGCTGACGAGGAACCAGAGACGTTCGAAGATTATTAGCTATCATAGATGAAGTTAGAAGCTGTTTTGTTTTAAGTCCATCTATGTTTTTGTCTTTTGGGAATGTAATAGTAATGGAAGTTTGTTTTGTAATTAAAATTGTAACTCTGTAATTATTACTTGCTTGTGTGTATATATATTTTTGTGAACCTATACCTATTTTCACGTTACTTATGAGACATTGTGTTAATATCTCTTAAGATTTGTCAAAAATGTAGTTTTTGTTATCTAAGATAGTTGGACTTCTCAGGGAGACTATACTGACTTCTCCGACCTTCCTGAGATCTTGCATGGTTATTGACCAAAGGACTTATTAGGGACATTACCTTTACCTCAAGCCTTAGAGTAGAATTTGGGATGCCACATTTAAGGTTCTAATTTACACTCATTACATCCTATGTGCTTTCACAAATTGCCATTTAAGATAAAATCATAATTCATAGTATGGCCAAATAATAAACAAATCAATTCAAAAAAGACTTCCTCCATCTTTTCCTCTCTTCTCAACCATGGTACTCTCACTCTCGTCATTGGCTAATACTAAAGAAGAAGAAGAAGGAAATGGACATTGTTTCATCCCCATAAGTATGTAAACTCTTCATGTTTTTTCATTGATTACATTTTTAGTTGTTTGGGATAGTGGTTGTAGGCTTTTCAGAACCACAATTGTTGAGTTCAATTTCTAATCTTCACTAAAGTTGTTTGGCGTTGGTATACCTAACATATTGCCTTTGTTCGGCCTTATAGAGTCAAACAGTGTTGACATAAAATAAGCAAAATATGTGTTTTTATGTATAAAAAAAATAAAATAATACAGTTTTCTAGTATTATACTTTGATATTTATGTGAATACTTACCTCCTCTTTGATTGATTGCTTCAAAAAACACTTTTAATTATTATTTCCTTCCATTGTTTGATTTTGTTCAAACTTTTTTCTATTTGCAAGTAACAACACAATAACAAATAATGATGTCGATAATAACGGTAAGTTTTGATGGGATGGATTAGAGTTTTGGAGTGAGGAAGAAGATGAATAGAAAATAATTAAAACTTGGAGAAGAAGATGAAGAGACTTCAGTATAAAGAATACGTAAAAATAATTAGAGTGTACCATGAGGAAAATAAATATTTTATTTTAGAATTTAATAGGTATTGTGCTTATTAGTATTTACATTAAGGTATAATAAGAACTAAAATTTTAAAATTGAGGGCTGCTATTTACCCATACCTTTATTCTTTGGACCCCTCCCCCCCCCCCCCCCCAAAAAAAACTTCTTTGAACCCCCCACCTAACAAAATAAGTCTATTTCATTTTTTCTTTCAACCTTCACCTTAATACCAACTATACCTCTAATTTCCCTAACCATAACCCTTACCCTAAGTCCATCACCTCCGAAAACCACCATTCACCCTTCTCACCCTCAACTCTAGCCATCCAACCATCACCATCATCATAGCACTGTCTTTCTTTCTTCTCATTTCCACCACTGCGCCGCTGCTATCACCACCAGCCACACCTTATTCTTCTTCCTCCTCATTCTTTTTTTTTTTTTATCCTCTTCTCTTCTTCTCCCAAAACCCAAACCCGAACCCTAATTTCATCTCTTGTAGTGCAGTGGCTAGGGTTTGGCAACTAGGGTTTCCATTATTGTCTCCATCATCATCACATAATCTGTGTGTGTGTGTGTGTGTGTGTGTGTGTGTGTGTGTGTGTGTGTGTGTGTGTGATAGAGAGAGAGAGAGAGAGAGAGAGAGAGAGAGAGGGGTCACTGACCTATCGCCATTGTGATCTACCTTGTTATCACTATCACAACTCCACCGCCATCATGATTTCCACTTTTAGATCTAGGGTTTTGAAGAAGAAAAAAAAAACCCTAACCCTACTCAAAATCTAGGGTTTTGCATCATTGGCGATGGCAATGTGGTGGTGGATGTGTTGTTGGCTAAAATGGAGGCTACAAAGATGGAGAAAAGGGTGGTTGGAGATAGAGAAAGGGTTGTGATGGCAGTGAATCAGCGATCATGGGAGGCTGCGATGGCGATGGATTGGCCGTCACGGGGGTTTGCAATGGCGATGGGTAGGTCACAAGTGGACAGGATGTTGTCACAGTAGGAAAGGACTAGCTAGAGGTAGAGGAAGTGGTGGTCGGCTGTGGAAGAGGGCAGAGGTGATAGCGGTTGTGAGATTAGGGTTAGAAGGTGGTGGTAACTACCGGAGGTAATAAGGGATGGTGGAAAATTAGGGTTAGAAGATTATGAAGGAGGGTAAATGTGAAATTTTATGTTGGGACAAAATTGGAATTAAAAACAAATGGAGAGGTAGCGGGTATAAGAAGAAATGTAGGGATAAATAGTAACCCTCTTCAAAATTTTAGTTGGATATACTAAGTTGCTATATAGGTGCAAATAGAATCACTCAATGATTTGTGAGGATTTTTTGACAAAAAATGCTTGGTAGCTCGAATTTGAATTTGTTTGAATTACCCGAATTTGTACATGTCAGATGACAGCTCAGACGACCGGTGCTACATTTATCTATCGCAGTTGTCACCTTTATCGACTCCAACAATCACCTTGTTACCAGATGACCAACCTGATGACTAGGAAATCAAAATTCAAGTAATTCTAATAAACTCAAATTTGAATTACTAATCATGATTTTTTATTTATTATTTTTTTTTTTTTTGGGACAAAGATCGAAGTATGTACAATTTTGGGGCCATGAAAAATATTAGGGTTTCGGGGCCATGAAGAGTGACCGACCTTGGTCATGACCCAATCAACCACATTCCGAGATTCCAATGACTGAGCCATAACATAGAATTACGATTTGATATAATTATTGTCATAGGTTCGACCACATTACATCATAAAAAAGATTAGGTGTACATCATACAATCATTTTTAGACAAATTATACTAACAGTCTTTATAATTTGAAATTTATATTATTTTGATCTCTAATTTTTTTAATTGTGATTTATTAAATCTTAAATTTTGAATATTGTCCCAAACAAGGACAATCAAAGATATTTTCTTTACAAATGGTTCACTGCAAGGGCAAAGTCGTCATATAACTTATTTTATGTTGCTTAATTTGTATGTGTTTGAAATTTAATGGCTTTTTTTAATGAATAATATTGAAATTTTCTTAGTTATAAATTTCTTGTTTATTTGGTTTTCAGAATCTATTTTCAAAATTTTTTTCTAAGAAAATAAAAATTAAATTGGTGAAAAAAATTAAAAATACATTATTTTTATATAATTTTATCTTCTGAGAATGTACAAATAATTTTTCTAAATAATTTTATTTATTTATTTTTGTTAAATTAGTTTCTATTTTTTCAAAAGTCAAACATAGCAACAATTTTGATATCTTTATTAAACTAATCCATTAAATCAAAAAATGCAAAATTAAAAATATTTCATGTATTAAGCATATTGATTACACATTAAAAACCTAATAACCATCTATTACATTAAAGCCATCTAAAAATATCTGTTAATAACAAATACCATCATCTATTATATGATAACCATCCAAAAATATCAACTAAAATAACCATCCATTACATGATAATCATCCAAACACATATTAAAAATTAATTTAGTAAAAAAATATAAAAAAAATGTAAAAAAATTTATCATTTTTGTATAATTTATCTTTGGTGGATAGAAATAATTTTTAGAAATTTAAAATAATTTTTTGACATTTATTTTTGTTAAACTAGTTTATATTTTACCAAATTTACTACTTTACCCTTGAAATAGAGTAATAGTGTCTTCAATTGTCCTTATTTGGAACAAGATTCAAAATTCATGGTCAAATGTATCATAATTGAAATGACAGAAACCAAAGTAACACAAGTTTTAAGTTACAAGAATCATTAGTGTAATTAACTCATCCTATAGTAAGCACCACTTCACCTTTTATTTTGTAGTTCTAGTCATTTATTGTTTATGTCAATTTGATCCTCATAATTTTAATTGTATCAATTTTACCTTTTAATTTTCACATTATGTCAATTTATTCAAATTAATAACATCCATGAAGAAATTAGATAGGCAAAATAGACCATGCAGAAGGAATTGGACCATTTCAATTGAATGTTAACCCCTTATAATTTCTAAATAATATTAACATTTGGACTAAATTATCATAATTTAAAAATTTTAAGGGTATAATTGATTAATTGAAATTACAAGAATTAAACTGACACAAGAGAGAAATTATAGAATTTACCAATATAATTTGTTATTATATATATTTCTTGTTTTTATCTTTTATTATTAAAACTAGGATAACTTATTACAAATAAACTTCTTGAGATTTGTTTAAATCTTTATGGTTTTGAAATTTGCATCACGCCTCTTATATTTCCAATTTCATAATGAATCATCTCATTCATTAATCAACTATATTAAGTCAATTAATTATTTTTAAATAATGTCATTAATATATTTTAATTAGTGGTTCAGGTACTTTCATTGTTATATAAAAAGGATAATTAAAATTTTTATTTTAATAATAAAATATTTATAATTTCAAAAAATATAATAAACAGTTAATATTTTAAGCAAATATGAATAAGTGTATTTATAATTTATCGTTAAAACTATCACTGAATCACTGAGACTATGACAAAAAGCGAAGGCGACTGGCATGTGACATGCACAGGCCTCCATTTTCTTGCGATCGAACTCAATCATGGTAAGAAAGGGAGAAGCACTTGGCCTTCCCAAACAGCAATTTGTTTTCTTGTGAGAGAGGGAGAGGCCATTACTTTGTGTACATGTGGGATCCCCCCTCAGTACGCCCAACATCGCGTAAATTTTTTTAGACTTATTACTCATCGAGTTATTTTTATAATGATAAATATATCAATTATGACCTATAGATAAACAAATCTAATTAATAGTACTGATTGATAAGTGCCCTATACATCCAACCATATGTCAATGCAACTTGTTTTCTAACTCTTCATATTTCGTGCCGTATTTGATTTATTAAAATGAGATATAATAGAATAAAATGACTATTTTTTAAACTCTTATATTGAATGGTAATTTTCTTAAAATGATGAATAATGATTCTATTTATAATATATATTGTTATTATTTTTTTAGTTAGGCCTTGCTTGGGAAGACTAAATAAATGCACTTTTTACCTTTTTAGACAAAAAAATTGAAGTTGAAAATATGGATGTTTTGGTTAACTTTTTGACTTTTTATGGAAAAATGTGTAATAAAAAATTGTGAAAATTAGTTTTTAGAAGAAAATTTGAATTGAGAGTTGTGCAGTCGTAATTGTTGACTTTTGGTAAATAGTATTAACTTTTTAATTTTTTGAGTAACTTTTTAACTTTTTGAATTATTTGAGAGTACCCAAACTTAGCCTTAATCAAATATGAAAATAAATATTTTAATAAAATGATTATTATATTCTATTTTATTTCAGTGAAACAAATATTATTTTAGTGTGTACTATTATTTTGCCACTGCTACTACTTCATTGCTTTTTGATCTGAAAAAAATAAATAAATAAAAATAAAAATTTATTGCTGTGCCACTATTACTACTATTGCATTGTTGATTTGAGAATTACTCACTCAGGTCTCGTTTGGGAACAGATTAATTTAGTAATTTTTTAGTTATTTGGCTAAAATATGAGCTAAAAAAAATTAATATATTTTGGATAATTTTTTGACTTTTTACGAAAAGATGTACAAAAAAAAAAAAAAAAATCTTTGACTTTTTAATATAAATTATTAACTTTTTAATTTTTTTAATAATTTTTTAATTTTTTAATTAAAAAGGCCACTTGGCAAACGAGGCCCACTTCACCAACTCTACCATGTGACTGACTCTTCGTAAAGAACTTATCAAATGTTCCTTGCCCACTATTCATTATATATTATTTACATGCTGAACATTGCTGCGATGATAAGTCAATATTGTCAATCCTTTGAGCTTAAAAAAATTATACAAAATAATATAATAATAACATTTTTGCAATTATGATTCATGATGATGGATATTTTATTTATTTCTAATGAATAACTACGATTGAGTCATATCATTTTATATCAAAGTTTTATATACAAATTTTATTTATATACTATTAAGTTTAATAGATAGTTGTGCTTATAGATGGGTCATAACCCTCGTATAAGCAAAAGCAGAAATGGACCTCCAATTTATTTTTTTATGTTTTTTTATGGTGGTGGCCGGATTCACTAGGGCTAGATAATAAAATCACGGTCAAATTATGAAGGTAATTCTTATATTTTGGTTTTTATATCATTTTATTTTTTATAATTTTAATTGATTCAATTTTGATCTTAAATTTTTTATTTTGTCTAAATTTGATTCAATTGATTACAATTCTTAATATATATATATATATATATATATATTATGAAAAATATACATATAAGTTTCATTTTTTTTTTTTTTTTGATCGGCAAAAAGAAGACTTTATTGATGGAAAAAAAACAATTTACATCAATAAAGAGGAGCTTGGAGCTATAACAAGCTCCAACCTCCTAGTTGGTGAGAAACCAATGCACAAAATAAAAGCAAAAAAACCCAAAGATTAAACCAGATCAGGAGATAAACTACAGCAGCCCTTTATTCAAAATAACTCCAGTAGCCCTTCAATCAATCCAAGCCCCATTTTTGTTTAATCCAACACAGCAGCAAAACAGTTGAGGCACCTGATCATAACATTCACCAAGAACACCCCATTCACACAGGCCAGCATCAGAACACCAGCTCCCAAAGCAAAGCATTCCGAGCCTCAGACCAGCATCACAGCACCAAAACAGAACATGCAGAGTAGACACCAAACAGAACAACCTTAGAAGTAGAGATAACATAATCAACACAGCCACAAGCAGATTACAATCCAGAACCCACCACGCAGATAACCACAGAGCAGCCTACCATAACAGTATGCCAACTAACCAGAGCAACCTCCTGGACTCTGAGTTGCAGCTTGCAATAGGACAAACAGCAAACCAGTGCTACTGCACTGCACACCAGCAACCATTAGCACCAAGACCTACCAGCAGCAGGTCCAAATGTGTTGACTCACCCAATTGATATTTGAATCAATCTCAACCAACACAGTAGCAACATTCCAATTGTGATGCATCACTGCTCAGAAGATTCATCAAGACCAGTTGAAGCTCAAATTCCATTTCTAATGCAAAACCAACCACTGTACCTGATGCAGCTGAGCATACCTTATGGCATCCACCAAACCTTACTACCACCCAGGACATATAGCATAATCCAGCCGACAAAGCATCCCCTATAAATGACCCAGTCCAAACATGACAAAAATAAGAGAAAACCCAAACAACCAGAGCACCCACCCCAGGGCTAATCATCAAGACCAGAACAACAGACAACCAGCATCTGATGAGCTGCAAAAAGACACCATAATTCCAATCCTATATTGCCTTCCAACTCTATACCTAAGGCAAGCACCTTCTAATCTGCTGCAGATTATGCACCAAATTATGGACAAAGTAGTTCAAAGTTGGGACATAGGACTTAACCCACAAAGCAATTCGTACCTCAATGGTTTCACATAGAGCTACGAAATTAGGTTCCACCTCATTGAACACAGAGTCACTCTTCTGTTTCCATATGGACCAAAAAATAGCATATGGTATTACACTCCACAACTTCTTTTCAATTTGCCTCATTTTACAACCATACCACCACTGAAGAGCACTGTGAACTGAACCAGGTGAAACCCACTACAGCCCCCCACCTTTTGACAAAACAAGACCAAATCAGCCACACACAAGGGCAGTGAAGTAACACATGATTAATAGTTTCCTCCGCTTCTTTGTAGAAAACACAGCAGACATCAACAGTGGCATTGAGGATACCAATCCTACGCAAATAACTAGCAGATTTGATTCTTCTCCTCCAAACCAACCAACCAAAGAATAGTGCTCTTGGTGGAGCAGGGGCCTTCCACAAACAAGTAGAGATCAAACTATTAGACCCAAAGCCCAATTCAAACCACTGATAGACAGATGCTACACTGAAGCAACCAGATGAAGTAGCATTCCAAGTCAGACAGTCAGCAACATTAGCTTTGAGCAAAGGGGGGCTACTTAGATGCTGCATCAATCTACTCAATTCTTCTTCATCCCAAGCAAAGAGGGGCCTCCTAAAATTAAACACCCAATTCCCATATACATCTCTATTGCTGTGAAACATGAATACAGACCCTTACTTGTCAACTGATAGGGAATATAGTCTAGGAAACTCATCTCTAAGACAAACGCCCTCTACCCAACAATCAAACCAAAATCTAATTCTTCTGTCATCCCCAATCTTGACCACAGCATTGCTCCTAAAAAATTGCATAAGCTCTGCCCTAGAAGCCACAGTGTAAATAATGTCAGCCCAAGTCTTGGAAAAGGTGCTAGCCCTCTCACTAGAAGGAAACCATGCCCCACCTAACTCCCTGTACTTACCACATGCAACATCCTTCCAAAGAGAGTTCTCTTCAGTACCAAACCTCCACCACCACTTCAGTAACAGGCATACATTCATAATTCTAATTCTCTTAACACCCAACCCTCTATGTTTTTACTTTTAGAAACATCCTCCCATTTTACCAAGTGCACTTTCCTCCTTAAATCTGAGCCACCCCAAAGAAAAACAGACTGAATACTTTCCATCTTTTTAGCTACCATCTCAGGCATCTTAAAGATTGAGAGATAAAATATAGGTAAGCTGGCAAGAACAGACTTAATCAAGGTTAGCCGACCTGCAAATGATAGATATCTCCTCTTCCAAGAAGCAAGCATTTGTTTACACTTATCAATCACTGGCCGCCAAGTTCTACTACTTCTTGGGCTGGCCCCTAATGGCAACCCCAAGTATTTGATGGGCAATTTCTGGAATTTACAATTCAACCTACTTGCAAAATCTTGACCCAGCTCATCTGGAATCCTCACCCCATAGACCACACTTTTGTTAAAATTAATTCTAAGTCTTGACAAGACTTCAAAGCACCTAAGAATTCGTTTTATATTAACCATTTCTCCCTAATCTGCTTCACAGAACAAAATGGTATCATCCACAAATTGAAGATGAGTAATCCGAAGACCATTGGGCCCAACAGACGCCCCTCTAATCAGGCCCAAATTTTTAGCTCTACCCAACAAGATATTAAGTACTTCAGCCACAATGATGAACAGGAAAGGTGGCAGTGGGTCTCCCTGTCGAAGTCCCCTCTGAGAACAAAATTCAGGAGTTGGAGACCCATTAACCAACACTAAAGTTCTCACAGAAGCAACACATTCCTTTATCCAACTTACCCACTTAGGCCCAAAACCAAATTTAGATAACATAGAATACAGAAATTCCCAATTGACCGAATCATAAGCTTTATGAAAATCCAGTTTAAGCACAACTCCACTTTCTCTAGCCTTCTTCCACCCATCTACTATCTCATTAGTAGTAAGTATGCCATCTAAAATGTTTCTGCTCCTCAAAAATGCTGATTAAGATTCACTTATGATCCTAGGTAGCACCTGTTTCAACCTATTTAAAAGTACCTTAGCCAATATCTTGTATATGGAGCCCACTAAGCTGATGGGCCTATATTCATTAAGGCTAGCTGGGTTCTCATTTTTTGGGATTAAAGCTATGAAGGAACTGTTTAACCCTCTGAAAAAAAACCCATATTAAAACCATCAGGCCCGGGGGCCTTGTTTCCCCCACAATATTTAATAGCACTAAAGATTTCCTCCTCAGAAAATTCTGCTTCCAAAAATCCAGAATCATGGCCTTCCCCAATTGACTTAAAGGGGCCATCTAAGGTGGGCCTAACCCTCCAAGACTCCTCAAACATGTTGGTAAAGTGTTTCAAGACCTCATCCTTAATAGCTATTGGCTCTTCTATAGTATTTCCACCCACCAAAATAGAGTATAAGGCATTCATATTACTTCTACATCTGGCCATAACATGGAAAAAAGAGGTATTTCTGTCACCCAATAATGCCCATTTAAGTCTAGATTTTTGGAACCACATCCTCTCCAGCATTTTACTTAATTTCCAAGCATCACTTTTTAGTTCTCTCTTCCTAGCTAATTCATCTGCAGATAAAGCCCTTACTTCAGCCACTATATCAAGTACATGAACTTCCTCCTCTATAGCTTTGAGCTTGCTCTCCACATTTCCGAACACCTCATTATACCACCTCTTCAAAGCTGATTTTAACCCTTTGAATTTGACTAAACATCTGAATCTAGCCCAACACATCACATTTAGAGCAGCCCAAGTTTGTTCCACAAATGACAAGAATTTTGGATACATATACCAAGCACTTATAAACCTGAATGGTCTAGGCCCCCAATCCCTCTCATCCTCCATCAAAACAATAGCGCAATGGTCAGAGACCAGTCTAGGTAAACCCCAAAGCTTGAAATTGAATGTCTGCAACCATTCTGGATTTAATAAAAATCTGTCAAGCCTGCTCCATCTGTCACCCTCTTGTGAATGACACCAAGTAAACTTCTTTCCACACATAGGTAGATCAAAGACCTCTAATTGTTCTATCATTTCATTGAACTCCCTCATCCCCTTATCCCTCCTAGAACACCATTTTCTTTCAGAAATGCTTTTAATCTCATTAAAATCACCTCCAAGCACCATGGATCCAAGAATTGTGATTTAAGATTCACAAGAATATCCCATACCCTTTTCCTTCCTCCAGGATCATTTCGCCCATAAACATTAACAATTACACAATTAAAAGAAAAAAAGATCAAACCTGCTAGGAGAATAAAATTGTGATTGCAACAGCAGTTGTTGAGCTGAAAAACTTTAGGATTCTAGATACAGAGAAGCCCACCAGCAGACCCTATTGAATCAACTGACACAAACTCTATTTTTTCCCCAGCCCAAATAGATTGCACCAGCGCTGAATTAACCACCTCTTTTTTGGTCTCTTGCAAGAGTGCCATATCTATCTTCCTCTCCTTAAGCACCTGCTTGATTTTCCTACATTTACCAGTTCTACCTAACCCCCTAACATTTCATGATAAAAGCTTCATTTAACAAAAAAGCACTCCCAAATCTCCTAGAAGAAGTCAATTAACTGACTACTCCCTTTCCTTTTTTGTTCACATTATCCATATCCATGGACTCCAATTCCATAAGCTTGCTCACAACCTCGTCCTCTTTGCCTTCACAATTGAACCTGAGTACTCGCCCTATCTGTAAAGTTGCTTCGGCCTCATTGAGTAGCAATCTACCATGGCTGGAATCACTTGCCATAGACAGCGAAATAGCAGCCACTGCAGACCTAAGAATTGCTCCTTTCTTGACTTGTGCTGATAGACCAATTCAGTTATGAAGCTTAAGGCCCCCTTTCTTGTTTCAGACTCTCCTTTTCATACCTTTACTCTTCTGTTTCCTGTAGGTTTTGTTAACTTGAGATGAGAGTTTTGAACATTCCCCAGACTTGCCCAAACCCACTCCATTGACTGACTGAATTTGTAATTGGTGCTGAGCCGTAGCCCCACATATAGGCTGAAAATAATTCTCAACATTATTTGGGCTTTCTGAACATCTAGAATCACCAAGGCCTTAGGCCTGATTAAAAATATTCCCCCCATATTGGGCTTGGGCTTTGCCCAACACCACCTCAAGGTTTAAACCAGCCCCATTACCAACAGAACCACTCACACTTCTAATGAAACCAGGCGTGCATAATACATCATTGACATTTGCATGACCTCCACTCACACCTTGCATAGAGCCCCCCAAATTGACTTCAGGGCTGACCTTACGTGCTCCACATGCCACCTCCAGCATACTAATTGTCTCTTCCACCACAGAAACACTCTGCCCCACTATTTAACTTTCCATCATCCACTGACACAGAACGCTCCCCTACTGCCACAATTGCCGTGTGATCACCAACTCCTACCTTGGCAGCCTCATCGTCCCCCTGCACCACCGACAAGTTGCCTAGATCTTGACTAGGTATAAAACCCCTCTACAATCTAAGATAATGGATGCGTTAATAGATTCCATACAGGATGTAGCTATCCTTACCTTACCACATTGCAAGTTTTTTAACTTCAAAGTGTCATCATCTACCTCAATCACATGCCCCCACTGCCTCCCTATACTATTGAAAGTGTTGAAGCTCCATAAATTAGGAGGCACCCCATAACAGCTTAGCCACACAATTCTTTCTTGATCCAAGAGCATGCCTTGTTTCCAAACTTTTACTGAGTCACTCCACTCCTTAATCCAACCTTCCATTCTATTAATTTCCTGTTGCATCATCCTTACTGAGTCAAAGGAGAGTATAACATCTCTACCCCAACCTATTGTAAATTTAACCTCCCCCAAACCCCTGATCAACAACTCCTTCTTAAAATCAGCTACAGAGCAAGTGGCCTTCAACCTGACTACTACACTCTCATATAACCATCCATTTCCTTCTTCTAGTGCCCTGACAGTTATGGTTGGTTTGGACGTAGACCCACCTTCTCAAAGAACCTGCGCATAAGACATGCTCCCTCTATATGACCCTGGGACGGCAATAGACTTACCTCTCTCATCTCTACCAACATTTGGATGTGCTGACTTATGCTTCACAACCTCCTCCTTCCCAAATTGGGCCATCTTCACGTTTAGAGCTTTATCATCACACCACATACCATCTGTTTTTTGAATCGCCATGGTTATTGCCACTAAACAGTCATATCGAACAAAACTAAACCTGGTACGAGACATTTTTCTTCTCTTGAAGGAGATGAAGACATCCCTTACAACTCCAAAATTTGAGTATAGAGAATGTAACCTCCTCGGATCCATCGAGTCAGGGATGTCATCCACGAAGATGGTATGGGTAGCAGACTGAACCCTCCAGCCCTCTGAGCCTTGCCTTCCATGTCTACGAACAACTGGTCTCCAACCTCCTAATTCTCTCTCTCTTCTCTTCTCCATCTTAATATTTATGTGTTGCTCAAATGATGGCTTGCATTGACTTATCCATATAAGTTTCATGTGTTATATTTTCAAGGAAAAAATGATAAACTTACTCAACTTAGTTAGTTAATCTCAACCAATTTTGTAACAATCCCGTTCTGTATCATGTTTTTAATTCCTTAATTGTGCATGTACTTATGTGCTAAATGTGAATTTGAGTGATAATTATATTATTAATGTGGTTTGGACTTTATCTCTGTTGATCGTTGGAAAATATGTCATGATTTTTGTTTTGATCTGAAAATTGAAGGCCTTAATGACATCAGAAATCGAAATTGGTTAATTTATTGTGATCAACATAATTTTGAGAGCTTATTAGAAAGTTTGATTAAAATTTGATTCAGACTAACTTAATTAGAATCAATTAATAGAATGTTTGATTAATTAGTTTTAAGCCGTAATTAACTAACTTGATCCCTAATTAAGGCCATAAGCTAATCTAAGGTATATATATATATGTTATTTTGAGGATAATTACATATCATAAAATCAAATTGTTGCTAGAAGCTTAGAGAGAGAATGAGAGACTTCATTCTAGGGGAGAGAGAATAGCTAGACTTGGAGAATTTTGCTTGAAGCTTGTGGAATTGTGCGAAGAAACTCAAGAATTAGCTTGTGAAGGTTTAATTGAAGACTTTAGGTAAACTTTTGAACCTTAATTTGTGGAATTAAATCATCAAAGATGGGAATTCAAGAGGATTATGTGGTTAAATATAAGAATTGAACTAGAATTGTTCGAATCAAGGTCAATTCATATATGAATGCATAGTTTTGTTGAGTTTCACCATTTTTGGAGCATGATGATCTCATCCATGTTGAATTTGGAAGATGAATTGTACATACATGCATGGTTCATAAAGTTTTGAAAGTGAATTGCATGATTTTGAAGCTTTGAAAAAGAGTTTGGAAATAATTGATGCTTGCATGAGAGTTTTGGTTTCAATTATGAAGTTTTAAACTTCAATTTTACAATATCATGAAGTTTGATTTAGTAATTGGCCATGTACTCATGTTTTGCAAGAGCTTCTATGGTTTTGGCTTGTATCATGCATGAATTCATACTTTGGACATGTGTTTGAGGCTCAACTATGTTATGGAATCTTCAGAATTCTGTCACACCACTCAAACGAACAATCTCTCACGCGAGTGCACATTGCATGCATCTAGTATTTTTGCAAACAATTGTGGTTGTCTCGAGCGACCAAGTTACTGCTCGAGTGACCACCTTTTATTTTGCACCTTGGCTCGAGCGAACATCAAGCCTAGAATTAGACCATCTAGTACTTTTACCGACCAAGAGGTCCGCTAAGCAACCAATGTTGCGCTCGAGTGAAGCGCTCTGTTTCAGCAAATTTTAAAAAGACATTCTGATCAAATGTCCATTATCATTCCATTATGGGCATTCTTAGGCTTGAATTGAACATGAATTAAAAAGTTAGAATCAAGCCTAAGATAACTAAATAAGTTAAAGGACAATTCGGATAAACAATGTGATTCAACGTATGTATGTTGATGAATTACGTAGGATCATTCGCAAGGACGAATCAACAACTGAATTACCATGAGTAATATCTTAGTAAATGTATTTTTTTAATTACTCTATTTTCTATCTATCGTACTGTGGTAAACTTTCGGAAAATGTGAATTTGCAAAAGTGAATGAGTTTCTATCTATCTAATCATTGTGATATTTATAAATGTGATCAATGTGACATGAATGTGTATGATGGACCCAAGGTCATTCTATATATTTGAATTGGATCCAAGGTCATTTCGTACATTTAATCAGATGGACCCAAGGTCGTTCTGAACATCTGATAAGTCAGATTATTTATTATGAGTTGACCGAATGGTTGTTATACAACTATAAATGATTGAACTCGAGGTCATTTTGTTATGATATGATCAATTCCATTCTATACATCTGATGGACCCAAGGTCGTTCTATTATGTAATGCTTATCATATAGAAATGCATATGCCAATTATCAGAACTCTTTCACATAAACCCTTTACTCTGAAGTTATTCACTGGGCGTTAGTTCACTCCATTTATATATATATATATATATATATGAGTAAGCAACGGGATGTCTAGGCCCAGCCTTAATGAACCTATGAAGGATACAGAGTTTTGTGAAGTCTGTTATGAGCGCCTCACAAGTGAGACTTTTATTTCTTTGACATTTTGATTTTCTGTTTCCTTCTTTTGTTGGTCATACTCGATCGTTTCTGTGTATGAGTTTTGGTTTTGTATGACAATAATGTTTGAAAGATCTTGGACAAATGAAATATTATTATGTGTGCATGAGTGTAAGTTATTAATATATGAAAAGTTTTTGTTTATGCTATTTATGCACAACTTATTGAACAAATCTTTTGTTAATCTGTTTCCACTTCTAGTCTCCTTATTATTATTAAATATGTCTATATTTTGTCTAAGGCCGTAAGTAATCTCATGATTGCTGGCCAATTATGATCCAAACCTCTAAAGGCAGGTTTGGGTCATGACAGAGTGGTATCAGAACACGAGTTAATAACTCACACACTTATCCAATTGAACAATAAGATGTCTAGAAAAAACTTAAGGTGTATTTATCCGATAAGAATCTATTTGTGTGCATTAAGAACATGTGAATATATGGAATATGAACTGTTGTGCCTACATGTGTATGTATGCGATTTTTGTGTCTATTATAATACAAGTTTATATAGATAATGGTGAGAACAAGGGCTGATGAGATAGAAGTATCTAGTGCCTCTAATTTGACAGGAGATTATGTACTAACTTGTAATGTGTGTGGCAAGAAACACTGGGGGGTTTGTTATCATACATCTGGGGCATGTTTTAGATGTAGCAAGACCGAACATATGGTCAGAGATTGTCCCCAAAATGAACAAAGAGGTGGAAGGCCAACTGTTAGTTCAACTAGATCAATCCCAATGTTAGGAAACGTTGCAAGACCCACTGCTGCGAGAGACACAATAAGGCAAGGGTGAGTTTTTGCACTCGTCCCAGGTGATACACGAAATGCTGAAGCTGTTGTCTCAAGTACCCTCTCTATTTGTAACCAAGATACTTATGTGCTAATTGATTCGGGTTCAACACATTCTTTGTATCTACTGTATTTGCATCTAGACTAAACAGACCCATGGAATCATTGCCATAACTATTGTGTGTATCTGCTCCATTTGGGAAATCTGTTCTATGCTCAATTGTATATCATGCTTGTGAAATACGTGTTGGGAAGATTTGTTGCCTCTTGATATTAGGCATTTTGATGTGATTTTGGAAATGGGCTGGTTATCTAAATATTGTGCTACCATTGACTGTGTAATGAAACAAGTTTTGTTTTGACCTCCGGGACATGATGAATTTGTATTTGTGGGTAATGGTGTAGTACCTCCACCCTACTTGATTTCGGCAATGAAACCATGCAAACTACTTAAAAAGGGATGTCAGGGTTATTTTTGTAGTGTTTTGACTGATGAGCCTATGAATATGGTGTTAGATGATATTCTTGTTGTTAGAGAATTTCCAGATGTATTTCCAAAGGAATTGATAGGGGAATTAGTTTGATAAGGAGATTGAATTCACTATTAAGGTTGTACCAGGTACCCAACCTATTTTAAAAACTCCCTATAGAATATCAACTGCTGAAATAAAAGAATTGAAAAAACAGCTGCAAGATTCGCTTAACAAAAGTTTTATCTGATAGAGTACTTCACCTTGGGGTGTGCCAGTTTTACTTGTGAAAAAGAATAATGGAACCTTACGCTTAGACATCGATTACCGAGAATTGAATAAGGTAACAATTAAGAACAAATACCATCTACCTCGTATTGATGACTTATTTGATCAATTGTAGGGTTCACAAGTATTTTCAAAAATTGATTTGAGATCCGAGTACCATCAACTAAAAGTGAAAGCCGAAAATGTCGAGAAAACTGCATTTCGAAAAAGGTATAAACATTACGAATATTTGGTTATGACATTTGGGGTTACAAATGCACCTGCAACATTTATGGACCTTATGAATCAAATTTTTTAATCCTAACTTGATGACTTTGTAGTAGTATTTAATGATGATATATTGATTTACTCGAGAAGTAGAATAGAGCATGAACAACATTTAAGAACTATTTTGCAAACACTTAAGGAGAAGAAATTATATGCAAAACTAAAAAAGTGTGAATTTTGGCTAGATGAAGTTGTGTTCCTAGGCCATGTAATTAACAAAGATGGAATTGTAGTAGACCCGCAAAAGAATGAGACAGTTGTGAATTGGCTTACATCGATGAATGAGATAGAAGTTTGAAGCTTCATGGGATTGGCTAGATATTACAGAAGATTTGTGAAAGATTTTCAAAAATAGCTATACCACTTATCCAACTTACTTGAAAAGGACAACTGTTTAAATAGACTAATGAAAGGGAATCTGTATTCCAAGAACTAAAAACAAGACTGACTATGGCATCAATTTTGACATTGCCCTCAGGTATAAAAAAATTGTAATCTATAGTTATGCTTCTTACAAGAGTCTGGGTTGTGTTTTGATGTAGCATGGTAAAGTGCTAGCCTATGCGTCTCGACAATTGAAACCTCACAAAAAGAACTATCCAACTCATGACTTAGAATTGGTCGCAGTTGTGTTTGCATTGAAGATTTGGTGTCATTACTTGTATGGAGCATAGTGTGAAGTCTATACTGATACCAAAAGTCTAAAGTACTTTTTCACTCAAAATGAGCTAAATATGCGACAGAAAATATGGCTTGAGCTAATCGAAGATTATGATCTTCAGATTCAGTATCATCCGAGTAAGGCCAACATCATAGCTGATACTTTGAGTAGAAAGTCAACGGGGAGCTTAGCATGTTTGCTGATTGAACAGAAAGAGATATTGCATGACTTAGAAAGATCCGAGATTGAAGTAGTGTTACATGATCAGAGCGGGTTGATAACTGTTATTTCTGCCCAACCGACAATCATTGATAAGATGAAATAAAAGCAAAAGGAGGATGAATTCCTCAAGAAAATTATTGATGAATTTGAATTGAATCTGAAATCTGGGTCCAGCGTTGAGAATGAAGTGTTAAGATTTCAAGAAAAATTGTGTGTCCCAAACATTCTTGAGTTGAAAAAGAGAATACTAGGGGAAGCTCACAAGTCCAAATTTGCAATGCATTCGGGCAACAACAGAATGTATTGGGATTTGAAGCGAAGTTATTGGTGGCCTAGCATGAAGAAGGAAATTGTAGAATATGTGTCTATTCAATGTCAGCAAGTCAAAGCTAAACATCAAAAGGTGGCGGGATTATTTCAATCTCTCCCTATTCCCGAATGGAAATAGTAGCACATAACTATAGACACCCCATTTTGACCAGCCCTAAGACTTGAGTACTTTCTTTTGATTACCTGATGATGAAAACAAGAATGTGTTTCTTGCATAATTCTCAGTAAGAAATATGAAATTTGGGTTTCATTACCAACCCTAAGCCTGTTTTGGCCAACTGCTTTACTTCCGTTCAAAACTCTCTTTTGAAACCTTCTCTCCACACTTTGTTCCGAATATTTTCATAATGTTCCGCGGCTCATTTTTAAACTTCAAAATAAGAATTTTCCTAAGGAAATTAAGCAAATAACAGTATGGAAATAGGAGGAAAGGGTGATAATTATGTCAAAAAATCCTGTTTCATGCAAACTAGTCAGGCCACAGCCAAATATTTTGACTGGCTGGCCAATTAATTGGTCGGCCAGCCAAGAAATAGGCCGACCGGCTAATTTTCCCAAGAGCAAGACAGTTTCGGCATAATTCTTGTTGAATGCGTGTGGGTCATGCCAATTCAGATATTATTGATTCATTTAGTGCATGAGGTACACACCCACCCCCTATCAATTATCCTCATTTGACCTCCATTGTCAAAAGAGCATTTGTCCTCTTCCATATGGTTGCATCCATTTCAACCACCCTTGTCATCTTATCATTCATGTCTCTTACCATGTCTCCGACCTCCTTGACTTTTCCTTTCATTCATTATCTATACGGAGGATCAAAATGTATCAATTAGATAGAGGGAAATGAATTAAGAGAAGAGAGTTAGAGAAGAAAAGAGAGATAAAGAAAGAACTTGAAGCTTTGAACCAAAACTTTCATTTCTTCAACATACACTGATATACCAAGTTCCATATATCCAAAACCATCCCAAAAATTCTGATATAGCTATATTCAAGTAGCATTGATCAAATGAGAGTGAGTGTTCTTAAAAATAAAAAAATAAAATAAAATAAAAAATAAAAAAAAAAAAAGTTGGAACAACTACCATACACACTGTTAAACAACCCAAAAACACCACTCTATTAAGAATTTCAAATTTTCAAACTGAGAATTGAGAACACACTTCCTAAACTTGAGGATGATCAAAAGGAAGATTAGAAATCAAATCCTTCTTTGGAAGGTAAATTTTTCTTGCTTCAATTTCATATTATAAACCTGTTGTAAGCTAACTGGAAGTGGTTAGTTTAGCCACTTACATATTTTCCATTTGATTTTCTGGTGTTTGAAGCAAAACAGAGTTTTTAGCCTGGCCTGCTGGCCAATTCCAACTACCTCTTTGGCCGGCCAGTTCATCTTTTAGTTGGCCAGAAACCAATAGTTCTCCAGATATTGAGCAGAACAGTCACTGATGGTCTCCGAAGCCCCTTAAAGCTTCTGTTTTTGTTTATTTATCTTAATTAGAGAGAGTTTGTGAGGATTTAATTTTGTTGTAATAATTTTATTTCTCTCAGCCCTTATTCAGATTTGTAATATTCAAAGTGATGTAATAATTCCCCATTCCCGCTTCTTTCTATCTTGTTCTTTTATTTGCTTTCCCTATCTGTGCATATGTAGTATATCATACTTGTCATTATATCCATACTTTGAATCCATGTTTTATGCCTTAAGATCCAACTAAATTTGCATATGTGAGTTTAATCGATTATTATGTGATTTTGCACACTATCTCATGTCTTGAGATGATTCACATGTCATATATTTTAAAAGCCGAATCTTTAGTTGCATTTCATGAGTGAATTGCATTAGGATCTTGTATAATAGATCATGCATGTTTTACCAACTTTGTTTTGTAATTATTTGCGGGACGTCGATAAATAGGTAAGTTTTCGTGCTTTAGCATCCCGCTTGTGCGTGTTTTTTTTTTTTCCTACTATGTTTAGCATCCTACCATGTGGCTAGTTACTTATTTGATATAATTCTATGCATGCTGGTGAGTGAAGGTTGTGTTATTTAATTTGGTATAAAATTGATTTTCATGATTGTACTATTCAAAACATTTTCGAAATAATGAAATCAAATTGTTCCAAAATGAACGACACAGTCTACATTTGTTTGCTTCACATAGTAAATTTTAGGATTTATTAATAATTGGAATATGAACATATAAAGCTAATAAAAATCATATCATGGTTTAGTAGATGCCGATCTTTTGATCGGGTGACCCCTAGTGCTCAATTAATGACCTTCCCCCTTCATACATAAGGTTTTGAGCCAAACACCCTTAGTTACGACGAATAGTGGCCTTGGCACGAATTACAGGTTTCCTAATTTTTTTAGAATATTAGGTGGCGACTTTGAGATCTAATGACGCAATCCATTTCTGACAAAAGGTTTTTTATTTATTTATTTATTTATTTGCAATAAAATGAATTTTCTATAAAGTTGTCAAATTTGGACTCTCATTTATGTTTCACATTGCACTCGTGAGACTAGATTAAAGAAATCAACAGTTTGAACTGTTTAACATGTGCGGGTACCCCCCAGGCAATGTTACAATAACCAATGGACTTCGTTATTGGTCTATTTCAGACACCAAGAGGTATGAACTCTATCTGGGTTATTGTAGATAGGTTGACTAAATCTGCATATTTTCTACCTGTAAGAACTCGCTATGATGCTTAAAGATTGGCCATAATTTACATGGATAAAATTATTCGATTACATGAAGTATCGGTGTCCATTGTTTCAGATAATGACCCAAAATTTGTGTCTAGATTCTCGAAAAGTCTTCAAAGAGCTATGGGAATGGAATTGAGGTTTAATACCGCATTCCATCCATAAACTGATGGGCAATCAGAAAAAACTATTCAGACTTTAGAGGATATGCTCTGAATGTGTGTTCTAGACTTTTAAGGGAGTTGGGAAACTTATTTGCCACTGGCAGAATTTACATACAACAATAGTTTCCACTCTAGCATTGGCATGACACCATATAAAACTTTGTATACCAGAAAATGTAGGTCTTCAATATGTTGGACCGAAGTTGGGGATAGGATTTTGCTTGGACTCGAAATTATGCAAACAACCACTAAAAAATTAAAGTCATTTAGCAAAAGCTCAAAATGGCACAAAGCCGACAAAAGAGTTGTGGAGATTATAGAATGAGGCTCTTGAGTATGAGAAAGGTGACCATGTGTTTATAAGGGTCATTCCGATGAAGGGTCAATCGAGGTTTGGCAAGAAAGGCAAATTATCACATCAATACATTAGGCCATTTCAAATTCTGGAAAGACTTAGTCCAGTTGCGTACCGAGTCGCTTTACCACTAGGAATGGAACAAATGCATAATATGTTTCATGTGTCGATGTTGAGGAGCTATTTCTGAAATCCATTTCATGTTATCGATCACTGAATAGCTCACGGCGATGATATGATCATGAAGAAAATCCAATTCAAATTATCAATCGACAAGTCAAACAGCTGAGAAACAAATCGATTCCCATACTAAAGGTGGAATAGAAAGAACACTATACCATCGAAGCTGTCACGACCCAAACCTGCCTCTATAGGATTAGCATCATAACCGGCCAGTAATCCTAAGATTACCGAAGGCCTCTGAAATAGAGTAACAAAATAAGGGGCTAGCAGAAGCAAATAACAAAATATAATTGTCCATAGAACTATGCAGACTTCTATGAAATAGAACATTTAAACTTATATATATATATAAGACATCATCTTTATATCAGCTCAAAACAAATAAGTCAAAAGGGGACTTTACCCTCCATACAAAATAACCTTAATCATAACCATAAACTTGTCCAAACAAAAGAAAATAAAATAAAACTGTTCACTTAACATAACATTGAACATGACGACTTCCGAGAACTTGCACGTAAGACGCATTGGTTAGCTTGACAGAAACAGATCCAGACTGAAAATCTCAAGTCTGGTCACGCACGTGGTCACCTACATACATGATATAAATAATGAGCTGGAGCCTAGTGAATAACAACATAGTAAAGGTTTTATGAATGATATTCATAACAGATTCAGAAATCAGAATTCATATCAAAAATAAATTCATATACATATTTAGACTTATAAATAGTTATACGTGGTACATCCATTAGCGCTAACATATCAGATTGGTCATAAAGACCCATATACAGAGCAAATGGTCATCAATGCCCTTATTCACATGAGATGGTCATAAAGACCCACTTGCATATCATATAGTTGATTATGCATAATCAGTTCCATAAATAGAACCCACTTGAAACTCTGGTACCAGATCACATATAACATATCACATGATGCTAAGGATGCCACAATACATTTCAGAAAGCTGGACAATCATTTATGGTTTAGAAAATATTATTTTAGTAAGCAGAGCTTATCATATCATATCATATCATATCATTCGTAAATTACTTATAGTCAAACATAGCTTTACAAAATTGTTACTCACAGATAGCTTTAGAGGCTGAATAGATTACTTAGATAGATTAGACAGACGGTTACACGTGACCTACACAGACACATAACAGATGCACATTAAAACACACACTCCAAATACACTTAGCTTATTACATTTCTTTCTTAGTGTGTTTCAAATTCATATCCTCATTAATATGGCCTAAACCATGGCTTAAGAATGCCTAAGATAGAATGAGGATGCAATTATGCACTTTAAAACACTTGCAAAATTTTTAAAAAATAAGGCAGTTTGCTCGAGCGTAACTTTGTTCACTCAAACGATTTGCAAAGTCTACAAAAGTACTAGGAGCTCTCATTTCACGCTCGAGCCAACTTTTGGTTGCTTGAGCCATGTACCTTGCAAATGTGAGTTCTCTCGAGCGAAGATTTGGTCGCTCGAGCCAACTACCTCAACTGTAAAAGTACTGGGAGCATGCAAAGTATGCTCGAGCAAAGGAACTGTTGTTCGAGCAGTCAAGCAGAATTCTGAAATTTCCAAAATACTGTTCAATGTTCAAAACTCAAGTTCAAAACATCAAGGTAACGTAAGTTTGGAGCACCAAACTTCTTTAAAAGGGGTAAGACTGTGACAACCCCATTCTGTATTATGTTTTTAATTCCTTAATTGTGCATGTGCTATGTGCTAAGTGTTAATTTGAGTGATAATTATGTTATTAATGTGATTTTGAATTTATATCTATTGATCGTAGGAAATTTGTCTTGATTTCTATTTTGATCTGAAAATTAAAGGCCTTAATGGCATCAGAAACCAAAATTGGGTAATTTGTTGTGATCAACATAATTTTTAAAGTCTATTAGTAAGTTTGAATAAAATTTGATTTAGACTAAATTAATTAGAATTAATTAATAGAATTGAGTTTGTTTAATTAGTTTTATGCCTTAATTAACGAATTTGATCCTTAGTAGGTGTTTGGCATGCACTAAAAAAGTGCACTTTTTTTTTCATATATACACTTATTTGGGTCACATCAATCAACATCTATCAATATCTCCTCTCTACTTTTCTACCCACTTTCTCTTCTTTTCTACACATTTTTATTTATAAAAGGTCAAAAAGTGCACTTATTTAGAACATCCCAAACCACCCCTTAATTAACGCCCTAAGTTAATCTAAGGTATATATATATATGTATGTTATTTTGAGGCTAATTACATATCATGAAATCAAATTGTTACTGGAAGTTTAGAGAGAGAATAAGAGACTTCACTCTAGAGGAAGAGAAGAGCTAGACTTGGAGATTTTTGTTTGAAGCTTGTGGAATTGTGTGAAGAAACCCAAGAATTAGCTTGTGAAGGTTTAATTGAAGACTTTAGGTAAGCTTTTGAACCTTAATTTGTAGAATTAAATCATCAAAGATGGGAATTCAAGAAGATTATGTGGTTAAATGTAAAAATTGAGCTAGAATTGTTAGAATCAAGGTCAATTCATACATGCATGCATAGTTTTGTTGAGTTTCACCATTTTTGGAGCATGATTATCTCATCCATGTTGATTTTGGAAGATGAATTGTGCATGCATGCATGGTTCATAAAGTTTTGAAATTGAATTGCGTGATTTTGATGCTTTGAAAAAGAGTTTGGAAATAATTGATGCTTTCATGGGAGTTTTGGTTTCAATTATGAAGTTTTAAGCTTCAATTTTGCAAAATCAAGAAGTTTGATTTAGAAATTGTCCATGTACTCATATTTTGGAAGAGCTTCTATGGTTTTGGCTTGCATCATGTAAGAATTCATACTTTGAACATGTGTTTGAAGCTCAACTCTGTTCTGGAATTTCCAAAATTTTGTCACACCACTCGAGCGAACAATCTATCACTCGAGCACACATTGCATGCATCCAGTATTTTTGTAGATAATTATGGTTGGCTGGAGCAACCAAGTTACTGTTGGAGTAACCAAGTTACTACTGGAGTGACCACTTTTTATTTTGCACCATGTCTCATAGAGCCTAGAATCGGACCATCCAGTACTTTTGCAAACCAAGTGATCTGCTCGATCGACCAATGTTGCACTTGAGCGAAGTGCTCTGTTTCAGTAAATTTTGAAAAGATATATTCTGATCAAATATGAATTCTCATTCCATTCTGGGCATTCTTAGGCATGAATTGAACATCCTAAATGAATTAAAAGGTTAAAATGAAGCCTAAGAGAATTAAATAAGTTAAAGAACAATCCAAGTAAACAATGTGATTCAACGTGTGTATGTTAATGAATTATGTAGGATCATTCAAAAGGACAAATCAACAATTGAATCATTGTAAGCAATATCTTAGTAAAAATATTTTCTTAATTACTCTATTTTCTATCTATCCTACTGTCATAAACTTTCTGAAACTGTGAACTTTCAAAAGTGAATGAGTTTCTATCTATCTTATCATTGTGATATCTGTAAATATGATCGATGTGACACGAATGTGTATGATGGACCTAAGGTCATTCTATATATTTGAATTGGACCCAAGGTCATTCCATACGTTTGATAAGATGGACCTAAGGTCATTTTGAACATCTGATAAGTCTGATTATCTGTTATGAGTTGACCAAATGGTCATTATACAGTTGTAAATGATTGGACTTGAGGTCGTTCTGTTATGATATGATCAATTCCATTCTATACATCTAATGGACCCAAGGTCGTTCTACTATCTGTTGGATCCGAGGTCGTTCTGTTATGTAATGCTTATGATATAGAAATGCTTATGTCAATTACTAGAACTCATTCACATAAACCTTTTACTCTGATGTTATTCACTAAGCGTTAACTCACTCCGTTTATATATATATATATATATATATGTATGTAGGTAAGTAACGGGATGTCCAGCCCCAACCTTAGTGAACTTGCGAAGGCTATCGAGTTTTATGAAGTTTGTTATGAGCGCCTCACGAGTGAGGCTTTTTTTTCTTTGATCTTTTGATTTTCTATTTCCTTATTTTGGTGGTCATACTTGACCGTTTATGTATGTAAGTTTTGGTTTTGTACGACAACAATGTTTTAAAGATTTTGGACATATAGAATATCATTATGTGTGCATGAGTGTGAATTATTAATATATGAAAAGTTTTTGTTTATGTCATTTATGCACAATTTATTGGACAAATTTTTTATTAATCTGATTCCGCTTCTAGCAGCCCCCTTATTATTATTAAATATGTATGTATTATGTCTGAAGTCATAAATAATCTCATAATTACTGGCCGGTTATGATCCAAATCTCTAAGAGCGGGTTCGGTCATGACAAATTTAGTGATAATTTAAAAATAAAATTAAAAAAAAAAAAAACACTAATGATATTATCAATTGGACCAAATTGAAATAAAATCTAAAATTAAAAGTCAAAATTGAACTAATTAAAAGTGTAAAGACCAAAATAACATCAGAGGTAAAATATAAGAATCACTAGTGTAATTTAATCTAAAATCATTCAAACCATACAATCAATCAGCAATTTGTTTCTACCTGGCTAATCATCAATTTGGTTCTTCTTATTGGACAACTTGTTAGGTAAAGGATTCATAGAAAAAAATTAAATTATTAGACATTTATAATTATATGATTTGATCATATTTGTCTCTAATTCCACATACAAATTCCTCTCAATACACACTTAATGAAAACCTTCTTAGTATATACATGTCAAAAAAAAATAAAAATTCTCAACATACATCTTTTTATTATAATAATACCTTCATCTTTAATTTCAAAATCTTAATTTTTCTTCCTTCCACCCACCCTCCTTCGTTGCCACCACTCTTAACCCTCAATTGCCACCACTACTACCACTCCCAGCTCATCTCCTTCCATCTTAGACCTCCATAGTCAACATTGAAAGCAAGTTCACAGTAGGGGCTTATGAGAGTGCATGGTTCATAGCGGAAGGTTATTGCAGACGGAAGAAAAAAGAAGTGACGGAAGGAGATAACGGACGAGAGAGGTGGTGCTAGCTAGGGGTGATCGTGGATCGGGTTGGGTCGAGTGGCATCCCATCCGCTATCCGTTCGAAAGGTGGATTAGAAAAAATCAATCTGCATCTGTTCATCGATTTGGCAGATGCGGATTGAATGGACCGTACAGATTGACAGATAAATGCGATCAATTTGGCGGTTAGAACTTTACAAGTTCTGGATATTTTTTCGAATTATAATTCATTACTTTTACATTCTCCAATAACTAGTAATTTGAAAAAATATGTATTATTTGTCTATAATAAGTTATGGCACCGCGCATGCATATTTTTAAGGTATTGTTTTCTATTTCACAAAAAAATATTTTTATTATTATTTATACTCTATGTTATTACTTGTTAGCAATTCCTTTTCTATTTTGTTTTGAACTTCATTTACTAGCAGATTGGGTTTATGCGGGTGCGATATGATTGATCTGCTATCCAAACCATAGTGGCGAATTTTGAAATATTTCATCTGCATCCGTCCGCCAAAAGACATGTATTTGCCCAAAGTCAATCGGGTTGGATCGAATCGGTCAGGTTGAACGGGTTGGACGGATCCATGGTCATCCCTAGTGCTAGCGATGGAAGATGGTTGTGATGTTTTAAAATCAGGATTTGAGTGGAAGAAGATAAGGGTTTCAAGTTATTTTTGTTTTAGAACAAAATTATATTAAGAAAAAAATTAATTATGTAAACCAAAAATAATAATAATAATAATAATAATAATAATAATAATAATAATAATAATAATAATAAGTGGAAATAGAATTACTCACCAACGTGCTATTATGTACATCAATATTTCCTACAAATGACATGGAAATTTTCAATTACCTGCACTTTCTGAGGTACTTGTTACCATGGTCAAGTGATAGGCCATTCTTTCTAGTTACTTTGCACCCAACAAGTCATTCCAAAATTTCTTATCTCATTTGGTGGTTAAATGGAGAAAGCAAGACAAGTGATGTTCATGCTTTCTTTCTTTATCAATATTTATAGAATAACTTTCTCAAAACTGTACCTTCTACTTCTGCCATTTGGTCTAAATGGGCCAAACTCCAAAACAGAAAATAACTGATGGTTACAATTATAAATTCTTCACCATATTTTCCATGAGAAAAGCATATATAGAGAGCATGCAACTAATAACATCATTTTAAATTCACATTCATGCATCTTGTAGAATTAACTATGATTCTCATTGTACTTCTAGGTACATAAAATTAAATCACAAAAAAATAAAATAATAAAAACACATATTACAAAAAATACTCACAATATTTATATTGGTATGGATCCCACAAAAATCGCATGGATGTGGAGCTACACTCGTGAGTACTATTTAATTTTTTTTTCTTCTTTCCTTAAATTCTCATTATTGAGTCGTAGTCATATTTGCCTCTAAAAAATAAAATAAAAATCGCAATTTAATAAGATTAGAATTTATAAACCGATTAGACTATCTCAATTAGCTACTCTTGTACACTCTAATTACATGTTCAGAGGGTCAATCTTGGCAAAAATTGATTATTTCTTCCCCATATTTTCTTTTATTGTTTATTTTCTCTTATTATGGGGCTCTTTCTTGTGGTTGGTGTTAGTTGTTGTGTTCACCACTGAGTTGTAGTCATCTTTGCCTCTAGAAAAACATAAAATAAAATTCTCAATCACAACTAGTAGTTCATTAATAAGATTAAAATTTATCAACCAATTAGACTAACTCAGTTAGCTATTCTTGTACACTAATTAAATGTTTAGGGGGTTAATCTTGGCAAAAATTGATTGTTTCTTCTCCATTATAACGGCTATTTATTGTATTGAATATATTTTCTCTCATTATGGCACTCTTTCTTATGATTGGTGTTAGTTTTTGGATTTATAGATATGATTTGTTGAATTATAATTGACAAATTTTATGTAATTATGCTGATATTTCTAAAAAAATTCGGGACCAAAATAAAGGATTAAAATTTATCGACAATTAAAATACTAGAAAACATTAAAACTTCCTAATATTAAACACTTTATAAATGATTAAAAGAAAAAAAAAATTGTGAAATATATAAATTACAAACCATCGTCCATCTCTTCACCAGAAATAATGTATATATCAAGTACCCAACATCAGTCGGTACAACTAAGAACTTCAAAATTGTGAATTTCACATTCAGAAATTCTGAAATTAATCAATTTGGCTAAAACTTGAGAACTTTCCCAATTTGTGCAGTTAGAAATATTTCAATTTTTATGTTTGACATAATTTCTCAATTTGTACCCTGAGAAAGTTTTTGAAAACTGAGATTTCTCAAAAAAAATTTAAATTGAGAAATTTCACAATTTTTGCACAACTTTCAAATGTATAGTTTTACAAAATTTCATAAAAAATATGAATATTATTTGATAGATCTCGTCACATAAGTTTCAAATATATAAATTGTATCAAAAATGAATATGTAGAATAAAATTTAACGAGTTTTAAAGTTTTAAAACAAAAGAAGAAGAAAAGAAAAAAAAAAAAAAAAAGTCGTCGAACATGACACTTAAGTGTTATGCACAGTAACTCACCTTTTAACAAAGGTATTGCATTAATTGAGTAATGCACGCGACTTATTAGGTTAAAGAATCTTTTGGCGAGTTTTCAAGTAAATCTTATTTTTTAGATCATATTTTTTAGAAGATCGGTAATTTTTTTTCTGAATCATAGCGGTTTTTTTTTTTTTTTTACAGATTTGTTTTTTGTTGTTGTTGGTTTTTTTTTTTTTTTTTTTTTTTTTTTTTTTTTTTTTTTTGGTTGGGTTGGCCCTTTGAGATTTTATTTATATAATATTGTTGTTTATTAATATAATTTTTCCTATGTTTTAAATAATGAAAACAAAAAAAAAAAACAAACAAACAAACAAACAAAACAAATCTTTTGTGCACCTTACTCGACTATAAGATTGCATTATGAGACCGTTGGAAAAAAAATCTCCCCTTTAAACTTGTATACGTAAATGCCTTCTAATCAAGCCTATCACTATATTTGGACCTTTAATTATTTTTTTTTTTGAGAAAAATAAAAATAAAAATGAAATGAAATTACTTATATGATTTTTTTTTTTTTTTTACGGGTAGCCAACATATATATATATATATATATTGAACAAATAGAAAGTTATTTGCTTCTTATTTTCCTAACGCAACCAAAATAAATAAATAAATCCAACTTCTTTAACTTTATTTTCTTTTCCTATATATGTTTTCTCATTTTCATTTCCTTCCAGAAACACAACAAGATCCAAACATAGCATATAATGTCAATAAAAAAAAAAATACTGAAAACAAAAGATGTAATTATTATTATTATTATTATTAAAATTTTAGAATTGAAGTTTAGACAGCAATGAGAATGAAAATTTAATTCAAGCCCACATTTTTTCTGAAAATGGGATTCAAGTCATCCAAAAATAAAGATTAGGTCAGTCTCCCAAAAATATACTTTGGTTATAGTGCCAAATATAATAGTTAAGTGTTAAAACTATAATACTTCATGCATGAATTATATACTAATCAAGTTTTCATATTACTGAAAGTGGTATATTTAGTAAAAATTAGTATTACATTCTCTATATTTGACTGATTCATTTGATAATGTGACACTAACAATTGATCGAATTTCAAATTTGCGGTAATCTTCCTTGACTAAAATCACAATTACCATGATTGAATACCAATTTTCACAAACATCATCCCTCAATCCAATTTTCCTATCCTTCCTACAAAATTAAGGTAATCTTTCATGACTAATCAAAATCAGCATAACAGATTAATCCCAATTTTCACAAACGCCATCCCTCAATCCAATTTTCATATGCTTCTGTGGGAACGTATTTTTAAGGTCGCACCATGTGGCCGAGGTGTTGGCCGAGGTGCCACGTGGGCGAACCATGATGCCGAGGTTGTTGTGATATTGCCGAGATATGGTGCAGTAATGTCAGAATTCAGGATATTTGGATAGAGGATAAGAGTCATAGATGATGTTAGACTACTTGTTTAAGTAAGGTTGGACTCTTAACAAAGTTGATCTTTATCTAATAAGAAGAGTCTTAAATAAGTGATATCTTCATAAAGAATAGAATCCTATGAAGTAAGACTTCTTAAGAAAGTTGGACACTGATCATTATAAAAGTAAGGCACCCCCGTGGGTCTAAGAGATGCTTTTGATTGTGAATTGTGTATTTATGTTAATATCTTTGAGAGATAGATAAGTTGACTAACTTGATCGTCGGAGTGCCCTCAAGTGGATGAGCCACCGCGGTATTTCTTGTCTTCTTGCTCACAGGTACTGGCTTAATCTAACCTGCTATGTGCTCTCTAGCTAAGTTCCCTTTTTGGTTGTGAGGTCAAAAATCAACATCTAGAATTTGACGCCGTCTATGGGAACTTAGTTAGAATAGATGGCCATCATCGTGCAAGATCAACATGTCGGCGATGAGGAGTTCAGCGAAGACAGAGAATCCATTGACATTGACAGAATAAAAACTGTTCTAGAATGGATAAATGCAAACATTGGGGCATAAGCGCTCCCAAGGAGATGAAGACGACCTTCAAGTATAGAAGAGCTCAGCTTAAGTGAGCAGATTCCAGATCCCAGAAGACAAGATCTCAGCTTAAATGAATAGGTCCGAGAAAACAAAAGCTTAACCGATGTGAGCAGAACCCAGATCCTAGAAGACAAGATCTCGGCCTAGATGAGCAGGTCTAAGAAGACAAGAGCTCAACCTAAGTGAGCAGATCCCAAATCCTAGATCCTAGAAAACAAGATCTCGGCCTAGATGAGGACGTCCAAGAAGACAAGAACTCAACCTAAATGAGCAGATCACAAATCCTAGAAGACAAGATCTCAGCTTAGATAACTAGGTCTGAGAAGACAAGAGCTCAACCTAAGTAAGCAGATCTCAAATACGAGTAGACAAGATCTCAGCCTTGATGAGTAGGTTCGAGAAGACAAGAGCTCAGCCTAAGTGAACAGTGAGCAGATCCTAGATCTCATATCCTAGAAGACAAGATCTCAGCCTAGATGAAAAGGTCTGAGAAGCCAAGAGCTCAACTAAGTGAGCAGATCCCAAATCCTAGAAGATAAAATCTCAACCTAAATGAGCAGGACCGAGAAGACAAGAGCTCAACCTAAGTGAGCAGATCCCAAAAAACAAGATTTCGGCCTAGACAAGTAGGTCCGAGAGGACAAGAGATCAACCTAAATGTACAAATTCAAGAGGAGAAGGCCTCAGCCTAGGTTGGCAGATCTGATATGAAAGGAGTTCGACCTAGGTGAACAATTTTCAAAAGATTAGAACTTACTGGAGGCGAACAGAGTTGAGATAAAACAAAGCCTACACAAGATTAGAAGATCATAATGGTAAAGGATTGTCGAGGCCTTGGAATATGGCTTGACAAAATTTGGAGCTCGGCTCTAATGATGTCAATAACCTTAGCCGAAGTTAAGAATAAATCGAAGGGAATGACCATTGAAATGAAATCGAAGGAATGACCCTTGAGTAGAGAATGACCCCTGAGTGAGTTAACTTAGGCTTGCCAAGAAGGTAGAGCTAATTCTAAGAGATGTTCCAACGAGGAACTGTGCATTTAACTTAGGCTTGTCGAGGAAGGTAGAGCTAAACTAAGCTAAAGTGATGTTTTAACGAGAAACAAGATGAAATCAGCCATGATCCGGCTAGTTTGTATGAAAAGCCAAGGTAGGTAGTACTCTCAGTGCACTAAGGTTAAGCCTTAAGTGTTCTATTTAGACGAGCTAAACACGATGATCTGGTCATGGATGTCTAAGTTAGACTTAGACAAGATTTAGATGATGTAATCCTAATGTAAACCTAAATTGTATTGACATTCACATTAGGGGAAAGAGAGCAAAGATAGGTTAATGAAGACTAAGTTAGTAATTTGAAATTGATACTTAGTGAAATTTTCAAAAAAATTGGTGAGATGAGGGTATCCGAGATAACACTTATACCCGAGATGAAATGATCCAAGATGATGGTTTAATCCAAGATGTTTAACTACTCCTTATATTGATCTTAGACGAAGTCTTGGCCTTCTTGATAGGCCTTGGCGTCTGCTCCTTGCCAGTTAGTGCCTCTGCTAGTTTCTTCTCAACTTCGACAGTTTTCTTTTCAACGGCCTTAGTAATAACCTCAACTTTGGCAGCAGTAACTTGGTCCTTTTTCTTCATGTGGTTCGCTTTCGAGATGTTGAGCTGCTAGAAGCATGAGCATGTTGGATTGACTATAAGGAGATGGAGTGGATTACACAGTTATGACATCGGGGATGTAAGCAAGAAGGTCTTTTATGACAAGAGTTCACCGAGACATGCCGTCATTGGTTACGACGATGGTTAATCACAGACAGGATGATTGGAGGATTGTCAAGGTCATGGGCTAGAAGCTTAGGACCTCGGTGTTTCCTACTTCTAGTTCTAGCTGCAAGATTGTTGCTATGTCGGCGTTTACACTGCCATTGAGATAATGGGTTGATGCATAGAGCAGCTAATGAAGTGCTTGGCTGCTAGTCTGGTTCAGCTGGTAGAGTTTGAACCTTGGGCACGAACGGAGTATTCACAGTAATGAAAGCTTCAAAAACAACGATGATGGTTTGCAGAGGCCAAGAGAGAGAGTCTAAGGACACACAGAGAGATGAAATAAGAAAATGAAAAGGTTTTGTTGGAATCAGAAAAGAGCGGCAAAAAGTTATGATTTTGAATCCTTGAACGATGTGCCCGTGCTGACGTCAAGTAGTGTGTGTCAATTATGGGACATATTGGGAACCAATAAAGAGGTGACACGCCATGATGTTGGGATAACGGTTAAGTTTTTTTTGAGATGACGTATTTCGAATCTTGATGTTCTTGAACTAGCGACTTACGATCTCGGCTAGTAGTGCGATCTCGATTGAGATGTTGATCTTGGATGAAAGAACATGTTGGCTCTTGATTCTTGATGAATGGACACTTGAGTCATTGTTTCCTGATGCTGACGAGTCAGGACCTCGATCGAAGAAGTATCTTTAGTATGTTGTTTAGCCAATATGTCGAAAGAGCAGACGATATAGTTCCATCACCTCAGGTTGCCGAGGTAATAGAACCTAGGGGCAGTTGTGAGAACGTATTTTTAGGGTTGTGCCACGTGGCTGAGGTGCCACGTAGGTGAGTCATGATGCCAAGGTTGTTGTGATATTGCCAAAATATGGTACAGTAATGTCGAAATTCGAGATATTCGAATAGAGGACAATAGTCATAAATGATGTTAGACTACTTGTTTGAGTAAGGTTGGACTCTAAAGAGAGTTGATCCTAATCCAAATAAGAGGAGTCTTGGATAAGTGATATCCTTGTAAAGGATAGAGTCTTATGAAGTAAGACTTCTAGCGAAAGTGGGATACTGATCATTATAAAAATAAGGCACGCTCGTGGGTTTAAGGTATACTTTTGATTGTCAATTGTATACTTGTGTTAATATCTTTGAAAGATAAGTTGACTAACTTAATCATTACAGTGCCCTCGAGTGGACGAGTCACAGTGGTATTTCTTGTCTTCTTATGCACAGGTGTTGGCTTAATCTATTCTACCACATGCTCTCTAACTAAGTTTCATGTTTGGTTGTGAGGTCAAAAATCAACACCTACAGCTTCTTATAATTTTAGTTATTTATTATTTATTTTCCCTTTCTGTTATCCTTTTAATGTCAAATATATCAATTTCAATATTGAAAACATACATAAATTTGTATGCAAAAAATATGAAGAAACGTATGCCTAAATTTCTTCTCTCCATGCATTTCATTTGAACACTTATTTATGAAATGAAATATTTCACCCTTGATTTATTTAGTTAATCAGGTATGTAGATCAATATTTACTACAAATGCAATTAACCCACATCTGTAAGCTAAAGGGAATTTTCAACTATCTACAACTTTATGAGGTACTTGTTACCATAGACAAAGTGATAGGACTTCAAATTCTTTCCAGTTACTTCCCAATCAGACATTCCAAAATTTCTTATATCATTTGGTGGTTAAATGGAGAGAACAAGAAAAGTGATGTTCATGTTCTCTTTCTTTATCTATATTTATTTGGGAAAAACTTTCTCAATACTGCACCTTCTACTTTTGGCTTTTGGTCTAAATAGCTCAACTCTAAAATAGAAAAAAGGTCATGGTAATCAACAAAATTTCCAAAAGGTCAATCTACCTAATGGTTACAATAACAAAATCTTCACCATATCTTCCATGAGAAACAACTAGTACTACATGTCTTTTAAATTCACATGAGGATCCGTTTGTTTTGGAGATGGGGGAAGAAATAGGATTGGAGGTGGGACTTATCAATATTGTATTTATTTTGAGAGATGGAGAGGGGATTTATAAGTCTTTTGAATTAGAATGGGCCTTGGATGTTGGGATTGAAATGGAGAGTAAAGACTTGGTATTAGAAAATTAGTCCTTCGGCATAGCTTTTTCTTTTTCTTCTTTTTAACATGTTGGGTTTTTTTTTTTAACATTAATGTTTAATGTTTTTGTATTTTTTTTTAAAGTAAAAATCATAATTTTATTTGTTTTATTATTTTATATTTCTTTTATACAAAAATAATTTAACAATTTTTACACTAACAATTATTATTAAAACAAGCACAATTTTACTTAATCCACTCACTATCAACCCCCTTACTATTAATCCCCTTACTATCAATCACATCCATTCTACCTCTGAAAACAAATTGGCCTATCTTGTACAATTAACTAAGGTTGCGTTTGGTTTAGTTTTGGAATTGTTATTCTTTTTTTAGAGTTGTGATTTGAACGTGGAATAAGTTAAGTTTTGAAAAAATAAAATTTATTTTGTTATGAGTTTTGAAAAGAGATTTGAAAAGAGTTTTTGAATTTTAAAAAGAGTTTTGAATTTGGAAAATAGTTTTGAGTTGCATTTTGAGTTTTGAGTTTTTTAATTTTGAGCTATATTTTGAATTTTTTGGATTTATTTTTTTAAAATATTAAAAAATGTTTAAGAAAATTTTATTTATTTTTTAAATATATAATTTTTATTTAAATTTTTTAGGAATTTTTTTAAATAAATCTCATTTAGAAGTGTTCTAACCCAAAAAGTCTATGAAAGAATTTTTTAATCCACTTAGTCTCATGTATTTATACTTTTATTCCATAAAGTCCTTTTTCTTTATTTACACTATTTTGTTAGACTCTTATACCCTTATATTTAATATTCATATTTAATATTGGAAGGGACAAGAAAGAAGGGAAAGGACCAAGGTGTAGAAAATTTCATATACAAATTAAATAACATTAATGTTATTATTTTATATTATTATATAATGTGAATATATTTTTAATTGACAACACATTAAAAATAATGTGAATATTTTCTCTCATCTGATGTGAATATATTTTTAATTGACAATACATTAAAAATAATGTGAACATTCTCTCTTATCTGATGTGAACGTTCATAACATCTTTTGAAAAAATTCTCTCATCTAATGTAGTGATGTGAACCTTCTTATTTTTAATTGACAACACATTAAAAATAGCGTTCATTATATTCTTAATTGACAATACATTCTTATTCAAAACATGTAGTGATGTGAACGTTCACAACATGTGAACGTTCACTCTATCTAATGTACTGATGTAAACGTTCACATTCATAAGTTTAAGTATGAATATTCACATAATATAATTGACAATACAATGATAAAAATTCATTTCAAATTAATGTGAATATAATGATGTGAATATTCATTTCAATTTCATGATGTGAATATTCACATCATGTAATTGACAACACAATGACAAAAATTCATTTCAAATTAATATGAATATAATGACAATCAACATCATGATGCATGAAAACTACTAAAATATAATGATAATCAACATTCACTACAAGAAAAAACACTTTTGGCGACCACCTATTTTTTTTGGTCGCAAATAGTCCACTTTCTGCGACTAAAATTTAACTTTTGGCGACCACAATTTTTTGGTATCGGAAAATCACCTTTTGGCAACCAAAAAAAAAGTTGGTCGCAGAAAGTATACTTATTGGCGACCAAAGGCTTTTTTAGTTGTGAAAGATCACCTTTTGGCGACCAAAAAAAAAAAAAAAGTTGGTCGTGGAAAGTATATCCTTTGGTGACCAAAGGCTTTTTTGGTCGCGGAAAGTATACCTTTTGATGACTAAAGGCTTTTTTGGTCATGGAAAATATACCCTTTGGTGACCAAAAAAAAAGTTGGTCGCGGAAAGTATACCTATTGGGGACCAAAGGCTTTTTTGGTCACGGAAGATTACCCTTTGGCAACCAAAAAAAAAAGTTGGTCGCGGAAAGTATATCTATTGGCGACCAAAGGCTTTTTTGGTCGCGGAAGATTATCCTTTGGCGACCAAAAAAAAAAGTTGGTCGCAGAAAGTTATGGCGGGATAATTTTTTAAAAAAAAGGATACTGTAGACACCCCATTTTTGACCGACCTTAAGACTCAGACGTCACCGATTGAGCGCTTGGTGATGTTGTATATTGTGCTCGTTCAAAAGTCTCAGAGTCACGGCCGAGAGCCCTGCCTCCGGACTTCCGAACCCTCTTCTGTACCTTGTCTCGGTTTGCGAACCAGACTCAGTTTTTTCTGTTTTTGTTCCTGAGGGGAAGGGATAGGTCCCGTAGACCATCTCTCAGTGGCCGTGGGCTACTTTTCGTGGCCGTAGGCCATTTTGCCCATTTCGGAGCCCGGATCCCGGTTTTCGGAGCCGTCAGGCCGTGTGCCTCGTTTCGAGACCACCCAACCATCTCTGATTCCTCCGGTTTTTGGCATACATCTTATTTACTCCCTTTCGAGGGACACTGGGGTCTTAGATACCCACTTCGTGGCCAAACACCACTTTCGGTGCTTAACGGCCGGTTTTCGGGACCCCGAGCTGCATGTTTTGGCCCCCGAGCATTCGTGTTGCATCGGTTTTTGTTCATTTTTGGCAGGTACCTCTGTTTTATCACCAGGAAGATCACTGTGGAGTGGGAGGCCAGCAATTGTCTCAGCAACCAGCTTTCTGCTTGGTCAAAGGTGGTTCAGCATGAATCCGGGAAGGAGAAAAGTCTGCGCGGCTTCACCGAAACGGGTGTAACTCTTTGCACAAGAGTAATTAAAATGTGAGGCCACCACCATTGGAAAGCTTACTTCCGGGGCTTCATTTTTCACTCAAGAATCTCCTAATTCTAAATCCGGGGGGAGGAGATATGGTTGGTTGAAGTCTGGTTGGACTGAATCTGCGCGGCTTTACGGAAACTGGCATAACCTTTTCTACAGGAGGAATTTTAATGCAAGGTTTGTGGCATTGGAAAGCTAACTTCTGGGGCTTCATGGCCGGCCAGCTCTCTTATTTTTCTTCTATTTACCTTGCCGGCCGGCCACCATTTCCAGCCGGCCGGCCACCTGCAACTAAAGCACCTTTTGCCCACCTTTTCTCCGATTTTATTGCCTATATAGCTGGCCTCCCAGCTCTTTTAGAGAGGTTGGAAAATTTCTCTCAAGGATATACATTGATATCTATCTCTATCTCTCCATTTTTCTCTTAAATCTTCAAGTTTAGGCTCCATTTCTTCATCATCTTCAAGCTCTACTACCACCACTCCATTCCAGCTGCAAGGAAGGGTTTTTCAGAGGCTTAGGAGCAGCAAACTTGATCCAAGAAGCAACAAGAGTGTGATCTTCAAGGGTAAGTATCAATCACCCTCTTTTGGCACTTTTTTTTGCACCATTCCTCTACCCTACTTGCTCACTGTTTTAGACTCCGGCCCTAACTGAAAGGGGGCTTATTTTGAGCTATTATACATGTTTGTTTAAGGGCTCAACCCTGTTTGAGCCCTCTATGATGCACTTGCTTCAATATCATTTTGTATGTCAATATCTTGCATGCTTTTTTTAGTTCATGTGTGATCTATTTATGAGCCTGATATAAACTGTGAGTGGGCCTATTTTGAGTCCCTCTTCAACATTGAAGAAGGGCTCAACCCTGTTTGGCCTCTCTATCATGCACTTGTTTTACAATTTCTCTAATTTACCGTAAATTTGCATGATTTTTTTAGCCTCTGTGTGATCTGTTTTGGAGCATGTTATGAACTGTGAGTAGGCTTATTTTATGTCTCTATACAACATTGTAGAAGGGATCAACTTCATTGGGGGTCTCCATGTTATACTTGTCATTATACCCCTCTTTGGCCCTCATTTTGCATGCTTTGTTAGGCCTATTTTTCTTCTGTTTTCGGCCATGATCAGGTCTGGAAAGAGTCACATTTTGGCCTTCTTGTCATATTTTGTTAAGGGTCCAAGGCTGTTTGGTGAATGTAAGGCATACCTCATGTTCTAGCCCTTGTTGGCTTCAATCTTGCATTGCATTTTTAGCAAGTTTTCATACTGATTTGAGGGTTGTTATAAACTGTAAATGTTCATATTTTTTGTCCCTCATCAATGTTGTAGAAGGGTATTTTGCTGTTTGGGCATTGCATGTATCACTTGCTTCATAACCTCCCCTGTGGAGCCATTTTTGTATGCCATTGTTGCCCTATCTATGCTTTCTGTTTGGCCATCTTTTAAACTGGAAAATGCTTGTTTTGGGGCTGCCTCGCTACTGTATTTTCATTCCATGTCCATATTGTGCATGTTTGGTGTAGCTATAGGCCATTTCAGGTGCCAAAATTCATGTTTCGGGGCCATTTCATGCATCGGGTGTACTTTCGTCTCATTTGGGGGCCGTTTTCCCCCACATTTCAGTGCCAAAATTCATTTGCATGTTTGCATATCATTTTCCATGCCTTTATGCCATTGCCTCGGTTTGCGTGCCCGCGTACACGCATTTCGAGACACTTCATTTTCATCCGACGGCCTCTTATGTGAGTGTGGCTGAGGCTCACTCATGTTAGTGTAAGTCCATTTTGCATTCTGTATGCCATTTTAGTCTCACTGCATCGTGTATGCCATTGCCTCGATTTGCGTGCCCGTGTGCACGCATTTCGAGGCATCTCATTTTTCATCTATTGGCCTCTTATGTGAATGTGGCTGAGGCTCACTCATGTTGGTGTAAGCCCATATTGCATCGCATATCTCATTTTAGTCCTGTCGCATTCCGTATGCCATTTTCTCGGTTTGCATGCCCGTGGGCACGCATTTCGAGACATCTCATTCTTAGCCTCTTTGAATATCATATTTCTGGCCGTTTCATGCCTTTATGCCAGTGCCTCGGTTTGCGTGTCCGTGTGCACTCATTTCGAGGCACTTCACTTTTATCCGACGGCCTCTTACGTGAATGTGGCTGAGGTCCACTCGTGTTAGTGTAAGCCCAATTTGCATTGCGTATGCCATTTCATGCCTTATGGCCATTGCCTTGGTTTGCGTGCCCGCGTGCACACATTTCGAGACATCTCATTTTCATAGCGTTGTGTATGTTAGGATTGTATCTTAGTTGCATTTCACACATATCACGCATATTGCATTGTGTTCGGGATAGGAGTTAGCCCGGGCACGGGAAACGAGGCACGTTTCGTACTCCGAGTGACGGAACAGGTCTCAATTCCCAAGTCACCGACACTCCGGATTATCCATGATGGAGTTAGGTTTTGTTGTAGCATTCATGTGCATTCATCCTATATTGAGTTGTGCAATCCGATTCCTCGGCCATCATGCATCAATATGCGTGATTGGTGGCATGAGGATTGAGGCATGCATATATTTGTGAAATACATTGCTATGCCCTTTTCCTGCTCTCTGTTGCAGCAAAATGGAGAATCAGCAACTTTCCGGAGTCTGGCATGCATTTCGAGAAACATTGCAAACAGAGGCTAATTGGGGCATCCTAGTTGATTTCCGCGCAAAGCAGCACAACATGCATCATTTAGTTATCCGGAGCGGAGTCAAGGCAGCTCCTGGCTTGCACGCCAATTTTACAGCTTTCTTATTTAATTTGATAATTAATTAGGAATTTGTATATTATTCAGACTGTATGTTTCGGACTGTATTATTCTTTTATTTCGGACTGTATTATTATTTATTCGGACCCTCTGCGCGAGGGCATAATTGTAATAAGTGTGGGTGTAGGTGAGTGTGATGTATGTCTTCCAACCCCCACTTCTTTCTTCCCTTTTATTTACCGGCTTACGATGGTTAGATATAGGGCATATTTCTATTAGCATACAGTATGACAGCATGTTTGCATCATTCATCTGTTTTGCACGCACCGGGCTCGGCGCATCATACAAACTGCATTTGTATTTCAATTCCAAGTTGAATACATGTTAATTGTAGCATTTCATACGCCATGTTTAGAATAACCGAGCCTGCTATAGTTGCATCTTTGCATGTGTTGCATTAAGCATTTCTGTACATTTAGGATCATGCATGATTTCTAACAAGCTTCTGTTTTGGCTTGGAGTACTCTGTGAGTTTTATGCTTTAGCATCCTTGCATGCATGTGAGTGACTGCCATGAATAGCATGCTTACCATGAGGCTATGTGCTTACGTAATATAACTGCCTTGAATGCCTGTGGGTGGAGGTCGAGTTACTTGGATTGGACAATTCATCAAATGTTTGTTTTTAAGCCCACTAGATAGTGGCAAAATCATGTTTTCTAAGCCCACCCGAGGGTAGCAAATCCGCGTCTTAGCCTACTTGCGAGTAGCACCATCAAACCATTTTCAAACAAACAAACATGAAATGTTTTGTTCCAATTCAGACGATTCAGTCTATACTTGTATGCTGTGCGCATCACATAGTAACCTAGGCTAATAACTGGAATAAGAACTCGCAATGTTTTCAAAAACAGATATCATGGTTAGTAGAGGCCGGTCTTTGACCGGGCGAGCGAGGGTGCTCACGAAGTGACCTTCCCCAATCGTACCCAAGTTCCCGAGCCGAGGCAACTTTGGTGATGACGGACATGTGGCCTTTTGGCACCGAGTCAGGGTTTCCTAAATTTCTCATTTTTAAATATTTAGGTGGCGACTCTGTATCTGGCAAAGCAGTCCATGTTTGGCACTTCTTTCAAAAAAATCTGTTTTCTCAAAACAATTTGCCGGATTTGGACTCTTTGGTTCAAGATTAAGAACCGTGACATTTGAGTCCTTCGAACTGTAGTGACCCAATATCGAACCAGAACGGGGGGAACTCGCACTCCCCTCCCCCCGGGATGCGTTCGGGGACGTCTACAGATACTACTGTAATTACATGCTATTTTTCTGTTTAGGCATTAAAAGTTTTATAAAATAATAAATAACCCGATTTTTATGGGTTATATATTATTTCTACCAAATATGAACAAGAAGTATATTATTGGCAGAGTGGATTGGGCGCATGGTGACTCCTTGGTCAAGAGCTCAAGTCTTAGGTAGCACAAAAGAATTATTTTTTTGTCTTAGGTAGCACAAAAGAATTATTTTTTTGGGTCAAGGCGCTGACTTTTGGCGACCAACTTATTTTTGGTCGCTAAAAGTTTCCTTTGGGCTAATATGAATTGGACTTTCTGCGACCAAAAAAGTTGGTCGCGAATGGTCACTTTTAGGAACCAAAGGTTTTTTTGGTCACAGAAAACTATCTGTCACGAAGCTTTAGCGACCAACTCACGACCAACATATTTTGGTCGCGAAAAGATTTTAGCGACCAAATATGATACTTTTCGCGACCAAAATGTTGGTCACAAAAAGTTTTTTTTCTTGTAGTGATTAAATATCAACATTAATTGAAGACAAGAGAGATTGAGGGTGTTTTAGTCTTCTTACCTCAAATAGGGTCTAATGGAATGGTTAAAAATAATATGCGTTGGATGGAATAAAACTCTTAAAAAGAGAATTTATCCCAAAAAAAAGTCCCAATTTTTTATTTTAAACATTTTATTTTATTTTGTAAATATTTTAATTTTTAATTTTAATATTTTAAACTCAAAACACGACTTCACACTCAAATAGTAACCAAACACATAACTCAAAACTCAATTGAAAAATTATTTTCAAAACTTATAACTAAATACATAATTCCATACTACTTTCAAAACTCTACACCCAAATCATAACCAACACATAAAAATATATATATATATAATTTAAAATATTTCAAAATATATTTGTAAAATAAAATAAAATATTTAAAACAAAAAATATTAAAAACAAAAATTATATATTTAAAATAAAAAAATAGTTTTTTTAAAAAATTTTAATATTAAAAAAATACAGCGCATAAATGTATGAAATATAGTGTACATTAATATAAATAAATAAATATTTAAAATATAAAATATTTACCCAAAAAAATAGAATTAAGAAATTTTTTAAATATTTAAAAAAAAATAAATCCAAAAAAATTTCAAAATACAACTCAAAACTTAAAATATAATTCAAAACTTTTTTCAAAACTCATAACCAAACAAATTTTTTCTTTTCAAAGCTCATAACTTAAAACACGACTCCATACTCAAATCACGATTCTAAAAATAATTTTAAAAAACAAAATAAAAATTTTTTTTTTTGAGTTTTTTCCTTTTAAAATAGAGTTTTGAAATGAATTTGGCTTTGAGTTTTGAAAAAAGTATTAAATTGAGTTTTGAATTGTGTGCTTGGTTATGAGTTTTCAAATTATTTTTTGAATTGAATTTTAAGTAATTTTGAGTTGTGTTTGGTTATGAATTTTAAAATGTGATTTGAAAATTTTTTCCTTTAGAATCATGATTCCAAATGAAAACCAAACACAGCCTAAGTTTCTCGCATCAGTTTTAGGTACATGGAATTAAATAAAATAAAAATTAATAATAATCAGCTTGCTTGTTTTCATTTTTTAGAAAACAGTTTTCAGAAAATTCTACTCTTTTATTTTCTGAGTTTTTTTGGTTTTTACTGAATTTTTTTAATATTTTAAGTAATTTTTTTACTTTTTAGACACACCTAACATAAATACACCTAAAAAGTAAAAAAATTGTAAAAAAATCTTTTAAAAATTCACTAAATACCAAAAATATAAAAAAAAAATATAAGAATTCAGTACATTTTTTTGTATTTTTATGTATTTATTAATTTTTTAAAATATTTTTTTACAAAATTTTTACTTTTAACTAAGGTGCATCTAAAAAAGTATAAAAAAAAATATTTAAAATTTAAAAAATATTCACTAAAAATAAAAGAATACGAAAACTAAAAAATTCTATTTTTAAAAAACTTAATTTAAAAAATTCAAATCAAACACACTGAATAAAACTCAAAATAGTGTATGAGTGCAGAATTAACTCACAAAAAATACTCATAATACTTGCATCGTTGTGAATCCCACGAAAATCACAATGATTTGGAATCACAGTTGTTGGGGAATTTTTCTATGATTTTTTTTTTTTTTTTTTTTTGTTTCTCATCAATTTCTCACCGCAGAGATCTAGCCATGACTTAAAAAAAAAAAAAAAAAAAAAAAAAAAAAAAAAAATACAACAACAACAACAACAACAACAACTACTACTACTACTAACAGTGTGAATTAATGGTTCATTTGATTAATGTAATCTAATTATTAATACACTAACCGTTATTTTTTGTGAGGAAAAAAAAAATTTACTAGTTTGACAAGCTCAGTTTGCTATTTTGGTACACTCGAATTAGGCATGTTCACGTGTTCAATCTTGGGTCACCTTGTTAGGTTCTAATTTTTTTAATTTAATTTACTGAAAATTAAATTTCTTTTCTTTTCTTTTCTTTTTTATTTTTAGTGAATTTTTTTAATATTTTAAGTAATTTTTTATTTCATAAATGCATTTAACTTAAATGTGTCTAAAAAATAAAATATTTGTAAAAAAATATTTTTAAAAATTAATAAATACGCAAAAATACAAATATATGCTGATTTTTTTTATATTTTTTATATTTAATGAATTTTTTAAAGATTTTTTCATAGATATTAAACTCATAAATTGTATTTATATTAAGTGTATCTAAAAAGTTTTTTAAAAAAAAAATTGCTTAAAATATTAAAAAAATTCATTAAAACCTAAAATAAAATAAAATAAAAAGCATGAAAGAAAAACTCACAATTTTTAGAAAATTGAATTTAGAAAATTAGAACCAAATAAGGTTTCTTTCTTTTTTTTTTTTCCATTATGAGGGCTTTTTATTGTATTGTGAGTTTATTTCTTCTCATTATAGATTTTTTTTTTTTTTTTTTTTTTTTTGGTGTGGTTGTTGTTAATGCTCCGTTTATTTACGCAGAAAATATTTCTTAATGGAAAACATTTTTTGAGAAAAAAAAAAATTCTAATATTTTTTTGTGTTTAGTGGTGGTAGTGGTGGAACGAGGTGGAAGTGGAGGTGGTGGCATGGTGGTAGAGTGGCGGCAATGGCGGTGATAATGGTTGGAGTGGTGGCATTAGTTGTGGTCATGGTGGCGTGGTGGTGGAAATCATAGTGGTAATGGTAGTATAGTAATATTGGTAAAACTTAGTGGTGTTTAAGGACCAAGCTAAAGACACTAACTTTTTGGCTTTTCAATTTTTTTACAAAAAAATCACAAAAAAGTTACAAAAAAGCTAGATTTTTTATACTAAAAAAGTTAAAAATCAATTTTTTACCAATTTTTTAAAACACCACTCAGTCTCAAAAACATTTTTCACATGTTAAAATTATAAACATTTTCTGTCCATATAAACTTATTTTATATTAACCATAAAAAATATTTTTTATTGTATAAAATATTAGAAAATATACAAAATACTTTCCACCCAAACAAAATAAACGTAATTGTTGAATTTATAGATTTGTGTAGTTGAATTATAATTGTCCAATTTAAAATAATTTTCCTTCGATTTGTGTAGTGAAGGTTAACAGTTAAGACATTAGAAACACATTAAAACAAAAAAAACAAAAAACAACAGTGAATCACCCTTATCTCTTCATCAGATCCAGATAAAGTGGATCAGTTCACGAAACTGATGGTTCGCCTTTGTTGCTAGTTTCCCTTTTAGGAAATGCTATAATTGAGTTAGTGTACATCGTAAAAAAAATTATGATTTTTGTAATGAGAATTATAAACTTTTGTGATGAAAGTTTTTTTTTTCCTTTTTTAATGAAATTTATAATGTTCATCTTTAAAGTTATATTTTTTTATGATAAAAGTTATTCCTTTGGGTAAATTACATTGTTAATCCCTATACTTTAGCTTTTGTGTCAATTTAGTTTATATAATTTCAATTTAATTAATTTTGACTCTAATTTTTTTCTTTTTTCTCAAATTTGTCTAATTGATTCCAATTGTTAGCATTTTTTATGACAAATGCACCTATGAATTGCATGTGTCATGCTTTTAGAATCAAAATTATAAAATTGATTAATTCAGCAACTTAACTTCAACCAATTTAGTAAAAATTTTATGTCGAAAAATTTTAGCAATGTTATCAATTGGATCAAATTAAAACTGTAAGAACTAAAATGATACAAACTGCAAATATAAAAACTACCAGCAAGATTTTTTTTATTCTTTTTGTTAATAATAAAATTTATGCTTTTTGTTATAAAAATTATGCATTTTGTTTCTATGAAGTGCATATCATATACATATCTTTTTTTAAAATTCACATAATACCTAGTTTTTACTCTGCAATACCAAATAGGGAAATTCTAAAGGAGCCTGTATCATATACACTCTTAATTACGACTTTGTATATTTAGTTATGACCTACTATATTGTTAGTTATAACTTATTGTGATATTAGTTATGGCGGAGGCAAGATTTTGGTTCAGAGGGGGAGCAATTTAATTAAAATATTAACAAAAGTCATAATTTAACTTAACTTTTATTTGATGGTAGGATTAAACTTTAGTGCGCTGTAAATGTTATATTTAAATATAAGATCAAGTTTACTGATCATTATCTTTATTGTTATTAATTTAATTTTTGTATGATGATCGTCACGTTTTAAAAAATAATTACATGCCCTCATAAAATATGAGGACAAAATTATATTAAGATGCACATTCAAAAAAAGATATAGAGAGGATAAAGAAAGAAATAAGAGATATATGAATAAATAACATACAAAGGCTATTATATATTACTTGTTTTTTTCACCATTTTGAATCATTGAATTGCATGGCAATATATTATTAATTGCCATTAATTATGTAATAATTATCTGTTATATAAGAGGTGATATAAAACATTGACAAAAAATTAGTGATATATAACATTTCTCTAATATAAAATTTATAAGAAATTTTCTTAGCATAATTAAACATTTAAAATGACAAATTAAACATCTGTTTATTAAAAAAAAAACTCAAAGAAAATAGTGATATAAAAATTTTAAGATATTACTTAAAATGATTAAATTGAAATATATATTTTTATTAGAGGTAAAAGAATAAATTTTCAAAAGTTCAGGAGGGGCACGCGTGTTATGACATTATTTGGGTTATAATCCAAGAGTTTTTTTGTTATACTTTATATAATATTTGGTTATAATTTTTTTTTTTTTAAGTTATGACTTTCACAATATTAAATTATGTCATTTGTGATAATCAAACTCACAAATAGTATAACTTCCATTTTTTAAGATTGGACATCTTTTGAGAGTGTGTACCATAAGGTGTGTACAATAACGTTACCCGATATGGCAAAAAATTGTGTGTCCAATTATTTATATATATATTTTTTATATAGGGTTCTAAACAAGTCTAATAGTAGGTTGTTCAAATTTTACTGAAAAACTTAACGAGTTTCAAAATATGTTAAAATTTGGGTTATTTGCATAAAAAGTCAACTTCAAGCGAGCTTTAAACATGTTGAACACAAATTGAACTTAACTACTTTAATTTTTTATAGTACATATAAATTTATTTGAGTAAAGCAGTAATTAATTCAAGTTTGGCTTCAAAACTTTCGCGCTTACCCACAGATAAGATAATTTGGCATTACACTAAGTGTGGTGGTTCTTATTGCATTCAACATATCACTTATGCTGTGTTTGGTTTGGAGATTTAGGGAAGAATTTGGGAATGGAAAGGGAGAAGGCATGTGAAGCTATGTGAAATGTAGGTATATTTCATTCTCATTTCACCTGCTTTTTCTCTCTTTCTAAATCTCTTCCCAAATCTTCCAACCAAACACAACGTTAGAAAATTTGATTTTGGAAAGGGATAGCCTTGCCACTTCATCTAATGGGAATGAGGCTCATGGCATAATATGGAATGCTATGCGGAATTCGAATGTGCATAATAAAGTCAGGAATTTCGTGTAGTGGGCTTGTCATGACAATTTGCCCACCAAATCGAGCCTTTTCAAGCGGAAAGTGGTAGAGTCTAATGTATGTGAATATTGTGGGCGAGCTAAGGAGATGTTGGTGCACTGTTTGTGAGAATGTTCTTGGGTGTAAGAGGTTTGGCAGGAGTGTTCTCGCTCACTTTGGTTTTCAGGGGGTAGGCATTCGGATTTTGTCTCTTAGGTCTGGACTATTGAGAGCCAGGATGTGTCTTTCCTTGAGTTGTTTGTGATGATTGTTGGTGAATTTGGCTTGCGAGGAATGAGTTCATTTTCAATCAAACTCACACAAAGGTGTCTGAAATCATCAATAAAGTTAGTTTTTTTCTTGTGGATTTCCTGAGCATTCGGTAGTGAGTGCAACCCCCATATGACAGAGTGGCAAGTACCAGTAGCGGGGGTGTACAAGGTCAATTTTGATGGTGCAATTTTTGGCGAACAATGTGATGTTGGGCTGGGTGTTATATTCTACAATTCCAATGACGAGGTTAAGGGTACGATGTCTGTGTTAGTGAATATTGTATATATATATTATATTCATTATATATATACATATTAAATGCTATAATTAAGTTTTATCATATTAAGATATTTTCATAACTTTCTTGTTATTTACTCTTACATTGCCTATATATAGGTTTCTCTATTGTATTGTAAGATATGCAATATTAAATATACACATAATATAATATTATCTCTCTCTCTCTCTCTCTCTCTCTCTCTCTCTCTCTCTCTCTCTCTCTCTCTTTGTGTAACAACCTCGACCTGTAACTAGCTTAAGACCTGTGGTTAAGAATGCATAATAAGTAATTAAGATGAAATTTTTTGTTAATTGCATGTGTTGTATGTTATATGTATTTGTATCTGTCTGTCGTAGACATATCTATTTGTGTTTTTATTCTGTTCTGCAAATTGAAGGTCTTATCGGCATCCGATCACGAAATTAACTTAGGTTATGTGTTATTTGGAATTTTTAGAATTTTATAATAGGTTGAATTGAAATTCAATTCAAAACGAATTAAATTAGAATAATTAATGTCAATTTACTTAGCTTAAGTTAAGTTTAATTACTTCCCTAATCAAGCCTATATAAGGCCTATATACCACTTGAGTCATCTTTTATTCATCTTCTTTGAGCCTACAAAAACAAAATGTGGAGAGAGAGGGAGAGAAGAAGATTGAATTTGAATTAAGAGAATTGTTAAAGAACTTGGAGGTTGGCTTGAAACTTCAAACAATTAACTATTTAGAGTATAATTGATCATCTAAGGTAAGAATTCAACCTTGTAACTTTGGAATTGAATCACTTAGCACATGAATCCAAAGAATTAAGTTGTGTAATGTTGGAATTGAGCTAAAATGAAAGAATATAGATCATACTATGCATGCATGTCCATCTCATCACAATTTGAGTTTGATTTCAAAGAATTCTCTCATGCATATGTCCATCTTACCTTTATTTTGAGAATCCATCTTGTTTGATACCATTTTATATCAAATGATCATGTTTTGGAAGCTTTGAAGTCAAGGTCATACATGTATGTTATTGTAGACACCCCATTTTTGACTGACCTTAAGACTCAGACGTCACCGATTGAGCGTTCGGTGATGATGCATGTTGTGCTCGTTCTGAGGTTTCAGAGTCTCAGCTGCGAGCCTTGCTTCCGGACTTCGGGGTTCTTTTGTGTTTTGCCTCGGTTTGCGAACCAGGTCCTGTTTTCTCTGTTTTCTCTTCCCGAAAGGAGGGAGAGGTCTCATAGACCATCTCTCAGTGGCCATAGGCTACGTTTCGTGGTCGTAGATCATTTTTCCCGTTTGGAGACCAGTTTCTGGTTTTCAGAGCCGTCGGTCGTGTGCCTCGGTTCGGGACCGCTTAACTACCTCCGTTTGCTCCAGTTTTTGGCACACACCTTTTTTCCTCTCTATAGAGGGACACTGTGACTCGGGAGACCACCTTCGTGGTCGTACGCCACCTCCGGTGCCTAACAGCCTGTTTTCGGGGCCCCGGGCCACGCGTTTTGGCCCCCAAACCCTCGTTTTGCATTGGTTAGGGTTCATTTTTGGCATGGACCCTATTTTCATTGTTTGGAAGGTGGTAGGATGGTAGGAGACCAGCAATTCTTTTGGAAACCATTTTCTCTCTCATCCAGCCGGTTTTCTTGACAGAAAGCTGGTTTTCTTGACAGAAAACTGGTTTTCTTCACTTTTGGGCCATAATTTCTGGTTTCTCATACCACAACTGTGTTGTACTCATCTGGGAGGACACCAATATGGGTAGGCCAACCAATATTTCTTCTTGACCTTTGTGAACCTGGCAAAAAAGCTGGTTTATCTCTCTCCTGGGTCACAATTTCTAGTTTCCCATACCACCACTGAGCTGCACTCACTTGGGAGACCACCTTTCTGGGTAGGCCAACCACCTTTTGAGCTTGAACCTTTTGACCCCTAGTCGGCCGACCAAGGGGAGTGGCCGGCCGACCACCTTAACTAGTCGGCCAGCCATCTGCTTTTTGCCCTTCCTGAATACAACACAGCTGTGCCAGTTGGGGGCCATTTGGTGCATCCTCCATACACGTGTATGGAGGATATTTGAAGCTTCCAAGAGAAGCTTTAGAGCCTCTCCTCTATAAAGGATAGGCTGGTCTTCCATTGCAAGGGTTCGACATTTTTAGTTAAGGCTTATACACCTCTCTCTCTTTATGTCTCTACACTTGAGCTCCAAAACCCCATAGTTCTTGCACCATTTGCACCACACCTCATAGCCTACCACCTCCACCATCCATCCAAGCATCTTGGAGCTGATTTTCAGAGGTTGAGGAACTCCTTTCTTGGTCTAGAGCTTGCTGCCTTGTTGTGCTACAAGGGTAAGTCTCTATTTCCCCTTTTCTTGCATTATTTTGCTCCATTGTTTAGCCTCATTTTCAAGAATTTTTGGACTTCTACATAAACTGGAAAAAGTCTTTTTTTTTTATCTTCTAAGAAAGTTTGATTAAGGACACTTTTCTGTTTGAGGTCATCTACCTCCTTGTATGCTCCATCCCTCTTTGTAGGCTTATTTTGCTTCCTATCTTAGCCTTGCTTGCAAGCTTTTTTGAGATTTGTCATAAACTAAAAAGAGTCTTATTTTGAGCCCCTCTTGAAGTTTTATTAAGGGAATTTTTCTATTGGGGGTCATCTACCCCCTTGTATGCTTGTTTGCATCTTATTTTGAGCCTTGCATCTAGGACTTTGTTTCATGCTTTGTTTAGCCTTCTAGCCACTGAAATCCAGTGGATTTTCAATGGCTAGAATACTATTTTGAGAGCCAAAATCAGAGGGGGGTGACACCCTCTCTCATTGTCTTGTTTGTTGGCCCTTTTGGCCTTCCAAAGGGGCTCCTACTTGCATGTTGTAAAGTCACATTTCAGGCCCTATTTGATGAGTTTTGAGGTCTTCCTTGGCTCTTTCCAGAGCCCATTTTGTCATATGAAGTGTCTATTTTGCATGTGTAGAGCAATCCTCCTCAAGGCCTTTCAAAGAGACCTTTCATTGAATGCTTCATTGACCCATTTTAGGCCCTTTTTGGTGGGTTTTAGGACCCTCAAAACCTCTGTCCAGAGGTTGTTTTACCATCTTGCATGTCTATCTTATATGTGTAGAACAACCCTCTTATTGGCCTTTCAAAGGAGCACCTCATTCTAGCATGTGTTGACTGAGTTTCCATGGGTTTTTAGGCATATTTTGGCATGGCATACTTCTATTTTTGGCTGGTTTGGTGAGCTTTCATATGCTTCATATACGTGTAGTGTAAATCATGGTTCACTAGCTTACTTTGCGTGCTTTGTTGACCCTTGATTTTAGCACTTTTTGGCCATGCCTTAAACTGATATTGTGCTTATTTTGGACTGCCCTAGCTCTATTTTTGGGTCTCATGGTTGGATGATGTTGGTTTTGCATGCTTGTAGTTCAATACCCATGCTTAACTTTGTGTTTTAAGGTTCATTCTATGCATATACTGAGGTGTGTTCATGTTTTGGGCTCATTATATATCATATTTCAGAGCTTGTTTGAATGCCATATTGCCATGTTTTGTAATCTTTAAATATGTTTGAGAGTCGGACTTGTATGCCTTGTTTTCGGACCATTGAATGAGCACCATTTTCTTGCATTCCGAGCCATCATTTTAGGCCATTTCCCCACTATTTTAGACCTTCCTAGGGTCTGTTTGGGGTTGGTTTTGCCTTTGGTACATTGCTTTGGGTACCCCTAGTGTAACGCACTTCACTAGTTTCGGTACCCGAGCCACCTAGCATGCATTGTGTGACATCTTTGCATGTTTCAGGACCATCTTTTATGCCATTTCAGAGCTGTATCATGTCCCATTCTATGCCATGTTTCATTATTTGCCATGCTTAGTTAGAGTTACATGTTATGCCTTAGGATCGGTCCTTTGCATCCATGCATGTTTGCATGTGTTTCGGTTATCTCATTTCCATCAATGGTCACTGATGTGAGTGTGGCTGAGGTCCACTTATGTTGGTGTAAGTCCATCGTGCATTATGTATGCCATTTTAGTCCATAGCATTGCATATGCTAGGTTGCATGTTAGAGCATTGTGTATGCCATGTTACATCACGTGCATTGTGTATGCCATTTTAGTCCATAGCATTGCGTATGCTAGGTTACATGTTAGTCGCATTGTGTATGCCATTTCATTTGCATTGTGTTTGGGATAGGAGTTAGCCCAAGCACGGGAAATAAGGGACGCTTCGTACTCCAAGTGACGGAACGTGTCTCAATTTCCGGTCGCCGACACTCCGGATTACCCATGATGGAGTCTAGGCCTTGTTGTGTTGTCATGTGCATTCATTTTACATCGAGTCGTGCAATTCGACTCCTCGGCCATCATGCATCGAGATGCGTGATTGGTGACACGAGGATCAAGGTGTGCATACATATGTGAAAATACTTTATCATGCCCCTTTCTTGCTCTCTGTTGCAGCAAATCAGGAATTAGCAGCCTTCGGGAGCTTTGCATAGCATTCCGGCGTTAATTGCAAACAAAGGCGAATCGGGGCATCGTAATGGATTTCTGCGCCAGGCAACTCAAGCATGCATCATTCATCATTCGGAACAGAGCTGAGGCGGTCCATGGATTTGCATACTATTTTATTTCATTTCTTAGTTAATTTGTTGATTAATTAAGGTTTTGTACTTATTCGGACTGTATTATTTATTCGGACCCTCCGAACGAGGGCAATGTTGTAATAAGTGTGCGTGTGTGTGATGTATGTCTTCTAACCCCACGTCTTTCTCCCTTTTATTTACCAGCTTATGATGGTTAGATTAGGGCATGTTTCAATTAGCATACTTATGCTCACATGTTTGCATCCATTCATCTGTCTTGCATGCACCGGGCTCGGCGCATCATACTAACTGCATCGTATTTCGATTCCGAATTGAATACTTGTTAGTTGTAGCATTTAACATACCATCTTTAGAATAGCCGAGCCTATTGTAGTTGCATTTTTGCATGTGTTGCATTAGACATTTCAGCATAGTTAGGATCATGCATGGATTTCTAACATAACTTCTGTTTTGGCTTGAAGTACTCGGTAAGTTTTATGCTTTAGAATCCTTGCATACGTGTGAGTGATTGCCATGATAGCATACTTACCATGAGGCTATTTGCTTATGTGATATAACTGCCTGAATGCCTGTTGGTGAAGGTTGGGTTATTTGGATTGGAACAATTCATCGACTGTGAGTTTTAAGTTCACTTGAGAGTGGCAAATTATCTTGTTTTCTAAGCCCACCTGAGGGTGGCAAATCCACTTTTTAGCCTACTTGTGAGTAACAAACTGTTTTCAAAACAAACATGAGATGTTTCGTTCTAATTCAGGCGATCCAGTCTATACTTGTATGTTGTGCGCATCACATAGTAATTCTAGGCTAATAACCGGAATAAGAGCACATAATGTTTAGTAGAGGCCGATCTTTGATCGGACGAGCGGGGGTGCTCACGAAGTGACCTTCCCTAATCGTACCCACGTTCCCGAGCCGAGGCAACTTTGGTGATGACGGACACGTGGCCTTAGGTAACGAGTCAGGGTTTCCTAGATTTTCTCAAAAATAAAATATTTAAGTGGTGACTTTGTATCTGGCAAAGCAGCCCATGTTTGGCACTTCTTTCAAAAAATATGTTTTCAAAAACGATTTGTCGGATTTGGACTCTTTGATGATTCATCGGTCTTGCATTGCACTCTGCGAGATTAGATACAGGATCGTGACATTGAGTCTTGAACTGTAGTGAGCCCAAATGAACAAAACGGGATCTCCTCCCGAGACGTTCGGGGACTGTAGACACCCCATTTTTTACCGTCCTCAAGACTTGGACGTCGCCACTTGAACACTCGGTGATCATCTATGTTTGTGTTTGTCCTGAGTTCCCGGAGGTCTCGGCCACGCGTGCCTTGCCTCAGGATCTCTCGACTCGATTGTTTTATGTCTGGTTTTGCACCAAACACTTGCTCTTTGCCTTTGAGGGGTAGAGAATGGCTTGTTGGCCATCCCCACACATCACCGACCATTGGTTGTTGCCACCGGCCAAATGTTTGGCCGGCCAGCACTCTTTGTGGTCGGCCGACCATCTATTTTGGTCAAATTGCATTTTTGGCTGGCCGACCACTATTTATCTGCTTTTGCAGGTATTTTTATGCCAGCTGTGCTAGCTGGCATACACTTTGCTCCCCTCCATACACGTGTATGGAGGGATCTCCCTCTTGACTAGCTTGTTTGGAAAGCTTTACAAGAGGGAGCTCTATAAGAGGGAGCCTCTTCTCTCTTGTTTGGGGTTGAAGAATTTTTTAGAGCTTTGAGTTTTAGGGTTAGGGTTTACATATCACCTATCTCTATATCTCTCTTGTGTGTGTTTAGTGTGTGTTTGTTCATAGAATTGCACACAAACACCTACCATTACACCTTCCCTTGGCTACTAAGGTTCTAAGGGACTGTTTTCAGAGTTTTTGGGTGGATTCAAGCTTGGAAAACCAGCTGGTCTTGTGTTCTTGAAAGGGGTCAACAAGGGTAAGAACTTCACTCTTTTTACCCCATTTTTGCATAGTTTTTTCACCCATCTTGCAACTGTTTTTAGACTTAGCATATAACTAATAAAAGTTCTGTTTTTGAGTGCTTTAAATAGTTGTTTCAGAGTGTTTTGTTGTTTGGAGGTGTTTGACCCCTCATAAGCCTTGTTAAGCCCTATTTTTGTGCCATTTTGGTGAGCTCCGGGACCACCTTGTTTGGGCCTCCTCACCACTGAAATCTTGAGGGATTTCAGTGGTGAGAATGGTGCCTTAAGGTCCTAAGAAGGAGAGGGCCACCCCCTCTCCTTGTTGTCCTTGAAAAGGGCCATTTTTGCCTCATGAGTGAGCATCTAATTTAAGTATATGATGGCCATGCCTTAGCTGTTATTTGGTAGTATTTTGCCATGTATTACCTCTGTTTTATGTTGGTTTAGGCACACCATGCTTGTTTAGCATACATGTCTTGTAATGCCATGATTTGCCTTAATATATGCCTAGCATCTAAACTACCATGCTCATGTGTTTTGGCCTAGCCTTGTGAAACTTTTATACTTGTTTTAGTATGCTTGAGGTCTGTTTTTGGTCATTTGGGTTATCCATGCTTCGCTTTGTATAGCTACCATATAATCCCTCTTGTAGGCCTTAAGTATTGGACCCTCTAGCATGCTATCCTTGCATCATTTCAGTGGCTTAGAACCACTTATAGCATCATTTCAGTCCTCATGGCATGCTTGTATGCTTGCATTTGATGCACCTTTAATGCTTTATAGGGTTGTCATCTTATGCTCTATATTTGGCCTCTTTGTATGCTTGCATGTTTAGACCATTTAGATGCCATCCAGATGTGTTGTTGGCTTTGTCTTAATATGCTAAAACTCTTATTTTGGTTATTTAATTCATGCCATGTTCGATTTTGCTAAGTGTAGTTCAATACACCTTTGGCTTGCCTTGAATTTTGGCTTTGCTTGCATGCCTTATTTGTCTTGTCCAGTTGGTTTGGCACCTTGCATGACTTGATTTTTAGAGCTTATAATGCATGCCATTTGTCCATGTTTTCATCCTCTTAAGTGTGCTTGAGAGTTGCTTTTCAATGCCTAAGTGTTGGTCCTTGTGTGCATGCATGCTTGCATGTCATCTTGCCTTCATTCCCATAGCACTTAGCCACTGTTTTGGACTTACTTACACCTTGCATGCTTTGATTGCATCATACCTTGCATGCTTGCTTGCATAGGTTGTATGCCTAGTATGCATTGTGCATTGCATGCCCATGTTGCATACTTAGTTAACATGCCTATGATGCATTGCATTGACATGCATGCCTTGCCTCTTGACTATCCATGATTGAGGTCGGGCCTCATTTGTTTGTTTTGTGCATTGCATTTCATTTGTTATCAAAGTGTATACTTGGTTTTTTGGGCCATCATGCATTGAAATGCGTGGTTGGTGGTCCAAGAACCGAGAACCATGTCCTTTTGAGTCATAAACATGATAAGGGATGTGATGGTGCACACATTTGCTTGAAATGCATTGCTATGCCTTGCTTAGCCCTCTGCTGCTGTCAAAACAGGATTCTGCAAGAAGACTTGGCCGGCCGGCCATTTTTAGTGCCGACCGACCAACAATTTGTGGCCGGTGATCATTTTCAGTGGCCGGTGATCATTACATTTGGCCAGTGACCAATTCCCTTGGCCGGTGGTGTTCCACAGCATTCAGAGAAGCAACCTAGGAATTTGTGCACTGATCAAAAAAGCAAAACAGTATGGACAGAGGCAACTTGTGCATAGCAGTGGACTTCCGAGCAGAGCCGAGAATGCCTTGCATTGGGCCTCTTCCCGAGGCTGTTTACTATTTTGTTAGATTAGTTAATTTGCTTAACTAGTTTAACTGGTCTATAATATTTAATTAGCTTGTAGGCTAGTTAAATTTGAATTATTCTTTTGGTCCCTCCGAGTGAGGGCTAATTTGTAGTAAGTGTGGGTGCGTGTGTGCATGTCTTCCAACCCCCACTTCTTTCTCTCTTTTACTTACCTGCTTTGATGGTTAGTATTAGGACATGTTTAATTAGCATCCTTATGCTATGCATGCGTGCATCATTCATCAGTATTGCATACACCGGGCTCGGCACATCATGCTAACAACATTGTATTCCAAATCTGACTTGAATACGTGCTTCTTGTTGCATCCCATATGTCATCCTAGGATTAGCCGAGCCTATTCTAGTGACATTCTGTATGTGTTGCATTAGCCACTTGACATGAACTAGGATCATGCGTATGATTGCTAACATGTTTATCATTCTGGCTTGGAGTACTCTGTAAGTGCTTTATGTTTTAGCATTTTGCATGAGTGTGGATGTTAACATGTTAGCATGCTTACCATGTGGCTAGATGCTTATGTGGTATAAACTGTCTGAATGCCTGTGGATAAAGGTTGGATTGTTTGAGTTGGAATGACTCGTTGAAATCCGTGCTTTAGCCTACTTACGAGTAGCAAAATTTCAAACCATTTCCTAAACAAAACGTATATGCAAGGCTTTGTTCCAAATTAGGCGATCTAGTCTATACTTTTGTGTTGTGCGCATCACATAGTAATTCTAGCTAATTAATCGGAATAAGAACGCATGTGTCTTCAAAAACGAGATATCATGGTTAGTAGAGGCCGATCTTCGGATCGGGCAAGAGGGGGTGCTCATATCTGACCTTCTCCAACCGTACCCAAGTTCCCGAGTCGAGGCAACTTTGGTGATGACGGACACGTGGCCTTAGGCAAATGAGTCAGGGTTTCCTAAATTCTCCCATTAAAAAATATTTAGGTGGCGACTCTATATCTGGCAAAGCAGTCCATGTTTGGCACTTCTTTTCTAAAAATCTGTTTTTCTCAAAACGATTTGCCGAATTTGGACTATTTGGTTCAGATTAAGAACCATGACAAATTGAGTCCGAACTGTAGCACTGAGGCCCTCACCGGGGGCGCGTCTACAGGGACGTCTACAGTTATGTTTTCAAAGATTTGATTTATGTTTTGCACAATTTGCATGCTTTTGGACTTTGATTTTGCGAAATGGTTTTGAATTCTTGATGTTTGGCAAGTTTACACAAGTTCCCTTAAGTTTTTGGCCCAAAAGAACTTGATTTGTACCTTTGAGTTTAAGTTTGAAGCTTGGAAGCAAATCTGGAAATTCTAAAATTCTGTTTCTCCGCTCAAGCGACAGAACCTACGCTCGAGTGACTACTATTTGTTTTGCACTTCCGCTCAAGTGACCAAAAGTTGGCTCGGGCATAAAATGCATGCTCCTAGAAGTTTACAAGTTTTGTAGACCGCTCGAGCGACCAGATTTGCGCTCAAGCGAAGAGCTCAATCTCACGCTCAAGCGACCGTTGAGCGTGCGTCGAGCGGAAAAATCAAACAACCAATACTTTTGCAGAGTTTTACAAACCACTCAAGCGACGGAAGTTGCGCTCGAGCGACCACCCTCATTTTTGACCCTCCACTCGAGCGAAGGAAGCTACGCTCTAGTGAAGACCCTATTTTCAGCAAATTGACTAAGTGTTGAACAACATGTTTTGACATTCTCATTGCATCCTAGGTATTCCTAGGCCATGATTAAGACATAATGATGAGGATAAGAATTAAAAACACACCAAGATAAGAAATAACTAAGTTAATGATTCCGGGTGTGTAATTCAGTATGTATTCGTTCTGCGTCTATGTAGGTCACTGGCCACAAGTTATCTAATTTGTCTACTCTGTCTGTCTACTTTGGAGCCATCTGTTAATAACTTAATAAAGCTATGTTCAACTTAATTTACTTTCTATATGATGAATTAAGATCTGTTTTATGAAATGTTATATTCTATATAATGAATGATTGTCTAAGTTTCTAAAATATACTCGTGACATCCTTATCACAAGGCCCTTGCCTAGAGGTAACAATACCGTGGTTTATGAACACAAGGCCCTTGCCCGAGGCTAATAATACCATGGTCTCATAGCCCTTGCCCGAGGTAATAATATCGTGGTCTCATGGCCCTTGCCCGGAGTTAATAACACCATGGTCTCATAGCCCTCGCCCGAGGGTAACAATACTGTGGCTTAGGTATGTTATCTGTTCTCGGTACCAGAGGTTTCTTTATGGAACTGGTCAAGTATGACCCTTAATGCTCTATATATGATTTGTTAGCACTAATGGATGTACCATGTATGTTTAAGCATGAACTCTAATATCTGTAGAGGATTTGAACAAGAATATGAATATGGGACATCATTCATTTAACCCCTTTGCTTTGTTATTATTCATTGGGCTCCCACTCACTCTATTTATATTATGTATGTAGGTGATCAGACACGTGATCAGGCCTAGAGTTGATGGCCTAGAGTTGAGTTTGTCGCTTTTGTGCTTCTGGCGGAGGTTCTTGTTTGAAGAAGTCAAGTTTTGTAAATCATGTTAAGGATGTTTACGTTTTGTTTTGTTTTTGTTTATCCGTACACTGGGCTAAGTCCCTTTTGATAATACTTGTACGATGTTGCATAACTTATGTGGATATGACGTCATATATGTATATATTTTATATAAAGTTTTAAATTATCTGTCTTATGTATGTCTATACACCTCAATGGACGTTGTATTTTCTATATTTGCTTCTACAGCCTCTTATTACGTGATAATATGTTTAGAGGCCTTTGGTAATCCAAGGATTACTAGCCGATTACAACGTTAAACCTATAGGGGTGGGTTTAGGTCGTGACACACACACACACACACACACACACACAAACACACACACACTCTCTCTCTCTCTCTTAAATATTGTAACATGATATCAGAGTTATAGGTTAAGCTCCTGGTGTTCTTTACCTTACCGATAGGCGACAACCTTGCCTTAGCCACCCATCGAATCTCATCCCATTCCATTTCCATATTTTCTTTTCAGTATTGTTTTGTAGTGATCTATTTATCTGTCTACTAGTTTATTCCTACCCTAACTATCTCTATCATATGTTTTTATACTTGTAATCTTTTTTTTCTTTTTCTTTTTTTGGCGTTTTTCCTCGCTTTTAGTTCTCTCTCTTTCAACCTCAAATAATTTATTTGAGTTTGAGGGGGGTAATATACCTATATCATGTGAGCATGGTAATACACCAAGTGAACCACCCAAGTCATCCCTTGGCACACCATCTAAGCTACTCCCTTACACACCATCTAAGTCGCCACCTAGCGCATCACCTAAGCCACCCCTAGGCACATTTTGTCAAAAGCCACTCGTTAGTGCACTCCTTTCATCTATTACCATCACCGTTCAACACTACGTCATAAGTTATATGCCACATTTGCTGGTTCAACACTCATTTTTCTCCTACAACGGTCTAACACGATCATAAACTATCTTCCAACATTAACCTCAACTGCTTTTATAATAGTCCAACACAATCATAAACTGTCTTCCAGTATTAGCTCCAGTTGCTCATACAATGGTTCGATACGACCATAAACTGTATTTCATTATTATTTTTATTTTATTTTATTTTCTTTAATTTCTCTTTCCAAACTCCAGTTGATTTCTTTGCAACCACATTGAGCTTGAATGGGGCTATTAGTGAATAATGTGTGTCTGTGTGTATATATATATATTCATTATATATATTAGATGCTATAATTAACTTTCCCATATTAGGATATTTTTATAACTTCCTTGTTGCCCACTCTTATATTCCCTATATATAAGTCTTTTCATTGTATTGAAAGATACACAATATTGAATATACATGTGGGTGTAGATTTCCGACCTCACAACCAAACAGATCTCCTGACCAAGATCTAGGGAGCTTAGTTAGAGAGCACACGGAAGAATAGATTAAGCCAAACACTTGTGCACAAGAAAACAGAAAATACGACAGTAGCTCGTCCACCTAGAGGCACTCCGACGATCAAGTCAGTAACTTATCTCACAAGATATCAGCACAAAATATACCTTAGACCCGTGAAGGTGTACTCTTTATATAATGATCAGTGTCTAACTTCTCCTAGAAGTCTTACTTCTCCTAAAAGTCTTACTTCATGAGATTCTATCATTTACAAGGATATCATTTATCCAACACTCTTCTTATTTAGATTATGATCAACTCTCATAAGAGTCCAACCATACCCAAATAAGTAGTCTAACATCTTCTAGAACTCTTTTCCTCTATCCGAATATTTTGGATTCAGATATGATCACATCATATCTCAGCGACTTGGTCCATTTACATGGCACCTCAGCTAACAACCTCGGCTACATGGATAGCCCAAAAAATGTGTCCCCACAACTGCCTCCTAGGTTCTATTACCTCGACAACCTGAGGTGATGGAACCTATATCGTCTGATCTCCAAATATGTCGGTTAAACAACATGCTAGAGATACTCTTCCTACCGAGATCATGACTCGTTGGCTTCAAGAAACAAGGACTTGTATGTGTCCACTCATCAAAAACCAAGAACTAAAATGTTCTTTCTCATCTAAGTCTAATATCTCAACCGAGATCACACTACTAGCCGAGGTCGTGACTCGCTAATTCAAGAACATCAAGATTCAAAATCTATTATCTCAAAATAAGTTCAACCATGATACCAATATCATGACGTGTCACCTCCTCAATGATTATATCGTCTCCGACTTGATCTCCTTGTCTGATGTTGGCTATCTATTCTTTCTAAGTTCCCAAAGAGGGTGCCAAATTGTGGGTGTTGATTTCTGATCTCACAATCAAAGAGATCTCTCTGTAAAGATCTAAGAAACTTAGTTAGAGAGCACACGACATAATAAATTAATCCAAACAGCTGTATACAAGAAGATAAAAAATACCACGATGGCTTGTCCACTCGAGGGCACTCTGACGATCAAGTCAGTCAACTTATCTCTCAAAGATATCAAAACAAAATAACACTAGCTTAGAACGTACCTTAGACCCAAGAAGGTGTCCTCTTTATATAATGATCAGTGTCCAACTTCTTCTAGAAGTCTTACTTCATGGGACTCTATCATTTATAAGTATATCACTTAATCAAGACTCCTATTTGGATTAAGAACAACTGTCTGAAGAGTCCAGCCTTACCCAAATAGAGAGTCTATCAGCATCTAAGACTCTGATCTCTCATTCGAACATCTCGGATTCAGATGTGGTTTGATCACAGCTCGGCCAATCAGAATCACCCACGTGGTACTTTAGTTAACCACCTAAGCCACATGGACAACTCAAAATTATATCCTCACAATACACATAATATAATATTCTTGTTTTTCTCTCTATTAGATATTGCAACAGTCCGAAAGGGTGCCTGGCTTAATGAAGGTGGATTGTGTTGAAGCTATGGCGGCTTACAAAGCGATGGGTTTTGCGGTGGACCTGGGTATTCGGGATATAATGGTTGAGGGTGATTCTCAGAATGTGATTTCGGTTCTCGAATGTATGGAGGATTCTTTCTCCTCGTTTGGTCACCTTACTCAAAGCATTATTCTGGCTGGCCGGGCCTGTCGTAGCTTTAGCTTTGGCCATGTCGGTAAGCAAGGGAATGTTGTTGCTTATCATTTGGCTCGTCATGCAAAACAGGGGCCTAAGTTGATGGTGTGGATGGAAGAAGTGTCTTCCTATGTTTCGGCTTTGGTGTATGTTGAGATACCTCATTGATTTCTTTTGCTGTTTTGTTAGTCCATCTAACCAAAAAAAAAAAAAAAATGTACTTAAAATTGTGTTGAAACTTGATTTATTTACATAATAAACTGATCTCAAACCAGCTGAACACAAATTGAGTTTAAATAATGTAGTTCGTTTTTCTAGATAGATTTAGATTCTCTCAAGTTAACAATTTAACTTGAGAGAATAGTTTGAATTTAGTGGACCCATTTTGGGATCGATTTCGATAATTTGAATCATTCACATTTTAAAATTTTTTTAGTATAATATTTATATATAAAATTAAAATGATTAGATATTGGTATTTATTGTTTGAATTAGATTTATATTACAAAAAATTATTACTATCTTTAAAATTAATTATACTTGCCGTTCTATCTTTTAAGACAAACTTATTTCAAATATATATCGATATAAGACAAACTTAGTTATCGATATCCGATTATCATTATTTTTTGAATGAATATTCTGCTTAATGGTTCCAAAAAAGTGAATTGGTTCGAATCATCGATGTCGCCCTCAAAATGGATCTACTGGTGAATTTTTTAAATTGGGCCCTTCATATATTATTACCAAAAAAAAAAAAAATTGTTTTGATAAAACAAAAGAATAAAAATTTATTTCTATTCCATTACAATTTAACAAAATTTAGATAACAAATATATATATATATATTAGTTGAACTTCAATTAGTTTAATTGAATCTTTATTTTTTAGCTTACCAATACTATAAGAACTAAAATTGATTGGGGGCAAGGATGAGAATTTTCGACACAACTCAAATAATATATAAAATTAGCAAGTTAGGATTGACTATTTTTCAACATGAATCTAAGTATGACATAACTCAATAACATGAATTATTAGTTACATATTTTAATGTTCACCAAAAGATGCCATGACATTTTTTTAATCTTTTATTTAACTCCATCTAACAGAATAAAAAAGTATGTAAAATAATAATTAAGGCTAATGCCTTTTTCTCAATTAAGATATCTATTTTTTTGTTACCTATTTTAGAGTCAATCTAGTAAAAAAATATATAGTAATAAGGTACAATTTTTTTTAATTAGAAAAATGCAATATAATTGAAATCAAACATTCTATGAATAATTTCATTTAGTAAAAATAAATTTTATAAAATTCAACTTATGGGAAAAATTTTAATCTCTCCATACACTTACTAAGTTATTTTTAACTAAAAGTGAAAGTTTTCACATTAAACATCAATCGGACATAAATCAAAATAATAACATACAACAATATGAAAATAAATAGATTGAGCTAATATTGAAATAATTATGAAATAATACATGATACGCACCCTTGATTAGGAACTCTAAATTTTATTTAAAATTAAGGGCTCGAGTCGACCGTCTTCATCACCTCACCACAGGAACGGCCTTGGCTAAACTCCACTACTCTAGAATTCGAACCTTTTTTAAAGTTTTCAGAAAGTTTTTTTTTTTTTTTAATTTTATTATATAAAAATTTTACCCATAATTTTCTTAAGTTTGACAAAAATAATTGGGCAAAAGAAAAGACGAAGCTCCTTTTTAATAGGGTGAATTATATTAATAGTCCCTATAGTTTGGGACTTGTATCACTTTGGTCCCTAACTTTTTAATTGTGACGCATTTGACCATAAATTTTGAATCTTATTCCAAATAAGGACAATTTCAAATATTATTAGATTTTTCAAGGGTAAAATCGTCAATTTGATAAAATATAAATTAATTTGACAAAAATAAATGTCAAACAAATATTTTTGAATTTTTAAAAATTATTTCTACCCACTAAAAATAAAATTATGTAAAATTAATAAATCTTTTAGACATTTATTCTTTTTTTTACCAAATTAATTTTTATTATGTGTTTGGATGATGATCATGTAAAATTAATTTTTAAAAAATTAATCATGTAATTTTTATTAATTTTTATCAATTTTACATAATTTTATCATTGGTAGATAAAATAATTTTTTAAAAATTAAAAATATTTGTTTGACATTTATTTTTGTCAAATTAGTTTATATTTTATTAAATTGACGATTTTGCCTTTGAAATTAAACAATAGCATATTCAATTGTCCTTATTTGGAACAAGATTCAAAATCCATGGTCAAATGTGTCATAATTAAAAAGTTAGGGACCAAAGTGACATGAGTCACAAACTATGGGAAAATTCTATTTGCACACATCCACATACCTCAGTGCATACACTTAATGAAATTTTATATTAATAACAATAATACCTTAAACTAAAATGATTATAATGGATATCAAAATCCTAACCAACTCATCTAATCTCTTCTCTCCTCTCTCTTTCTACCACCACCACCAACAAACAAATCCACAAATCCTTTTGTTTTTTTCTTCTCTCTCTCTCTCTAGAATTAATTCAATTTATTTTGGTTACGAATCTAATAAAGAACAATAGAGAAGAAGACGATCTTAAATGGTTCGTCGTCAACAACAACCAGACTATTTCTACTCAAAAAACAAGTACCGAATGATCAAAACTTAATTCTCTGATGATTTGAGAGGCTTTTGTGACTTGTCATTGTCTTCATGGGTAAACAAAATCAATCTGTAATCCAAATTCAACAAAACACAGAAATAGTAAGCTTTGAATATTTAGAGGTTCGGTTCCCTTCTTGGCTGCCTAACACAATCTCCGATTAAAGTAACTGAATGTACTTTTGAGTATGCTGGGGGCCAGTTATTTGAAGTTTGATATGCTATGATGCATAATGGACCTAGAAATTACAATAAGAATTGTTCGGGTTTGTTTGAACTTTCTCAAAAAAAAGTTACCAATTTATTATAGAGACAGAAAACCAATAATTAAATCCAGCATAGAAAGTCCACAAAGTTATCTATACCACTTTATCAAGCACAAACACACACATATATAGTTATACATGTGGATTTGAGAAAACAAACCCAGAAGCAGAATTCAAATCTAATCAATTGGAGTGAGTGACCCATAGAGAAATCATAAGTGATGAATTTAGAATCAGTAAACAGAGCGGGGTGTTGAGTGGAAAGTGTGTGTATAATATTTGAGTTGAGGTTTATAATTGAAATATGTAGTGTGTGGAATGAGGTAAATAATACTTAATCAAATTAATAAGTGTATGCACTGAAAAATGATGTATACTGAGTTAAATAAGTGTGTGAAATAATTTCTCCAAATTATGGAGACTGTTAGTATAATTTGTCTTTTTTAATAAGACGATATTGCTTTTATTGAAAAAAAATATATATATATATATATATTCTCGTTGGAATAACCATGATATGAAAACGAATAATAATAAAGAAAAAGTTAGGAGTCATGAAAAAAATTTCATGTAAACGATCATAAAAAATTTATGATCTTTGAATTATTTTAATTAGTGTGTGAAGTTTTATTTTAAGTATAATTTAAAGATTACAAAACTTTCATATTTATTTTCATAAAAAAAATTTCATGATACTTAATATTATTATAATAATAATGATATTCTTTACAAGAAAGGGACCACAAAAGCAACATGATATATGGCATTGGAGGTTTAAAAGGACACCGAAAGTTACAGGTCTTCAATGCAAGACCTAATCCCATTAATGCACTATAATTCTATGTTACCTGTCACAATCGCTCACTTCATTAAGTTACATAGATATTATTTATTTTGGCCAAACTAGCAATTTGTCTTCTTGTTTCTTCTTCTATTATTATTATTATTATTATTATTATTATTATTATTCTTCAATCCATACAAAAATATTTCAGGATTGCTATAAATTTAGGAAAAAAGAATATTAAAAAATTATCTAAAATTTAAAATTAATTGTTGAGATTTACTTGAGCTTTTGACCCCACAATACAAAGGGAATGTTTAATATGACTTTTTTTAGTTAACTTACAAATTTTAAGTTTTTAAAAGTTATTTTGGATTATTTGGTTAAATTTATTTCAAATAACTTCTTATTCTAATATTTATTTTGACTCAAAAAAGTTAATTCTGAGAAGTTGTCCATCCCCGCTTCTAATTATCAACTTCAAATTATAACAACTTATTTACAATTATATCCTTAGATTTTTTTTTTAATTTTTTTTTTTTGAAAATAGAAATAAACCTAAACGGACTATTGTTTACTTTTTTTATTATTATTTTATTGTGGGAAATATGGACTGGTAGTTAATACTAAAAAAATAAAAGTTAATTTAATTTACAACTAACAAAGGTTAATTCAATTTACAATTAATAAGGGCAAAAATGATATTTACACATCAAAAAGTTATTTCACAATTTATTTACCAAACACTAGTTAGCAACTTAAGGAGTTGTTTGGGATGATCTAAATAAGTGTACCTTTTTAGTTTTTACGAAAAGATGTATAAAGAAATAGAAAGGTGATATGATCCAAAAAAGATTAAAAAAAAAAACTGTTTTAATATCAAACAAGCCAAACAATCCCTAAATCTACAATCTAGCACCTGCACCAAACAAATTAACTACTTCTGATTAAAGTCATAATTTATAATCTATTAAGTTATAATTTATAATATGTTTTAACAGTTATACCGAACACTCCCAAAGTCATGATAAATTTTTATTTTTTATTTCCTAGACTTTTTCAAAATATTTATAAGATCTTAACTTATGACCAGCTGTTGTGTGGACTGGATGAGTTCAGTTCGAGCTCTCATTTTGATGATTCAAATTATTAAATTTGAAATATTTTATGTATAGATCATTTATATTAAAAATTAAATTAATCAAATATTTAATCATATTTTCTTTTTTTAGGAAAAAAAAGGAACCGATTTGTTTTAAATATTATATTTGTTGTTCATTTTGAAAAATAAATGTGATGAAATCATGTAATTGTTGTTATTGAATCAATCTGATTCTTTTGTGGTTGGTCTAAACACTGTGGATGTGTTTGATTGGACGGACTGGATAAGGGAGGATTAGAATCCATCGGACTTGAGTCCAGGGACTGTGAATCCCCCGGACTATTTGGTTGGACTGGATATGTATCATGTAGATGTTTGGAAATGACTATTTTTAATGAATCCAACGTTTGGTTGGACGGACTGGATATGATAAATGAACAAAAAACTATTTTATCCTTTTTCAATTGTGTACTAAGTAATAGCAACATTAAACATATCTTTAATATTTTAATTATTTTTAGCTAGATTAAATAAAATTTTATTTTATTTTATTTTTTACACAATTAAATAAATTTTTTTTTAAATTAAATAAACAAATAAATAAAATATCAATAAAAATTTATATTATTTTTTTAATTAAAATTTTAAATAAATTTGTTCTTAAAAATAATAATAATTAAACAATGAAATTAAATAAAACATCTATTAACATTTAAATAATGAAATTAAATAAAATATAAACAAAATTTTAAAATAAAACATCAATAAAATATCTATAAAAAATTATTTAAAAATAAATAAATAAAACATCAATAAAAAGTTAAATAAAATTATTTTATTTTTAAATTGAGACATTTAAATTTTATCCCTCCCCAAAATCCAACACACCCTATGACCTAAAACATCAACTAATCAGATCATTGAAGGCAATTCATTAAAGGGGAAATTACCCATACGTCCCATGTGAAACATGTGGTCTCCATTTAATCCCATAACTTTTTCACTACACCCAAAAGTCCTTTCCCCTCTCTCTCTCTGCTTTTTGCTTCCCTTCCTCTCTTGTTTTTTTTTCTGCGTTTTTCTCTCATCGTGTTTGTCATGGAAGACGACCACCGGTGATCATCTCTTTCTCCATTGATCGGGGTTCATTGATAACCACCAACCATTGAAATCAACTCCGACGAAGAAGATGATATATTTTCCGACGAAAAAGATGAGTGGATCTACTTAGATTTGATGTAGATCTACTCAGATCTACATCAGATCTGAGTAGATCTACACAGATTTGGCTAGATCTAAACAAAAAATAGTTGCCGGAGTACAATCCTCTCTCTACATCCTTCTTTCCCCTTCGATCTTTTTTTTTTTTTTTTTTTTTCTCTCTGCTATACACTTTTGTTTTTCTGTTCTAATGGAGAAAATTTTCAAATTCTGAACAAGTAGTTTTCGAGTTTTAGTTACAGGCGGTGAAAACTGTAAAAATTTTCAGTTTCAATTTTTTTTTTTGGTGCTGGAATGAATCATGGTTTAAAACTGTAAAATTTTACAGTTTTATAACATTCTTTAGAACTGTACAATTTTACAGTTTCATAACATGTTTTTTAATTTTTTTTCCTGGCAATATTCTAGACATTCCGGTGAGTCACCGGCGACCGTTAAATGGAAGTCTGACGGTAGTAAGATGTGAACGGTGTCTGTAAATTAAAAAAAAAAAAAGATTTTTTGGTAACAATTAAAAATGTGTTGGACTAATTGGTGCAAGTATTTTGTTTTGGGATTAGCTAGATTTTGAACTTGTTACATAGGACTTATCAGTAAGTTCTCCTTGATTAAATCATTGAAATAGGCCTGTGAGTGGGCCTACGAGTCCAAACTAGACCAATCCAGTCCACATATTGAACTAGAGACAAAGTCAATCACTCACAGGCACCTGATTCCACAAGTAGCAATGGACTCGTATAGCAACCGTTCAAATAACTCTTAACTCAGACACAATTATATTAACGTGTTACCCAAATTTTGATATGCCTTTGATTGACTGGTACCTTTCTACCCTCAAAATACAAAGTTCAAATCGGTAGCGCATTCCAAGTTTCTACAACATAAGCCGTTACATTTCATTATTAGGGATAGACAATTTGAAATCGATCCGATGGGGATCCGATCCTCCGATCTTGATTGGAACGATTTTTTCTTGAAAAATACTCCCGACGGGTCGGGGATGGTATTTGAAAATAAATCCCCGACCATTTTCGGACCAGGAACGGTGATATATTTTACAGCCCCGGCCCGTCCTCGGCCCCCGGTTTTTCCCCGAATTGAAATGACCATGGTATCCCTGTCTATATATATATATATATATATGTCTTCCCTCTTTCTTTTCTCATTTTAGGGTTAGGGGGACACTAAGACACTCTCTCTTCTCTCTCTCACTTTCTCTCTTCTCTGTGCAGTTAGCGTCGTCTCTTCATCCGAAGTTGGCGTCGTCTCTCTATCCGCGGCAGTACGTTGCTCCTTCACCCCGTAGTTGGTGTCGTCTCTCTATCTGCGACAATACGCTACTCCGTCGCCTCTTCCTCACCATCGTCGCCTCCTCCTCCGTCGCCTCCTCTGACACGACGGATATCGCCACCCTCTCTCTCTCTCTCTCTCTCTCTCTCTCTCTCTCTTTCTTTCTCTCTTCCTCACCGGTTTGATTTTTTATTTTTCACATTTGAGACACTGATCTGAGACATTCTCTCTGTTAGATTTTTTATTTTTTACATTTGATCTCAGATCTGTTAGATCTGTTGAAAATGTTGTTATTGTTGTTGATGATGTTGATGTTGTTGTTGATGAATTCGTGAAGAAAATCTGTTAGATCTGTTTAATTGTTGTTGTTGTTGTAGTTTGAAGAAAATATGGAACTGACTTTTTTTTTTTTTCTTTTGGTCAGGGAATTTTCGGGGTCAGGGAAACCCGATCCCCGTTAGGGGGCGAGGGCGGAGGCGGGGGCAGGGGCAGTGATGGGCTCCCCGTCGGGAACAGGAGAATTTTTACCATCGGGGATCGGGGACAGAGAGGGTTATCCCCAGCCCCGCCTTGTCCCGTTGCCATTCCTATTTATTATCAAATTACATATATAGTCCAAAATTAAGCCTTTGATAAGACTCTTAAATTTCTACCGAAGATGCTTTGATGCTTATTATAGACTTTTCATAGCAGGCCTCTCCAGTTCAAATTCCTCGCCAACTCTCCAGGGAAAAACTCATCAAGTTACTTCCAAACTCTTGGATCAGAACTTATGGACAAACTCACTAGATTACAAAGCCAGTTCAATCAAAAAGTCCTCATTACGTTACTTTTCCAATAGATCTGTGAAAATCACATTTCCCAAAGGTGATGTACCAACTTCATCACAAATGATTTTCACCCTCAAAATCAACACGTTCCAAGTGTTTCCTGTCCACTCTTTTTCATCCCAGGTCTCCCCTATATATGTGCCTAATCAAAATGGCCATAATTTATTTGATGCCTACTCTTGTGAGGTTTATCTAAGGGACTCGCACGATGTGTTAATTTAGCTCATATTATTTTAATTTGTTTAATTTTATTCCTTAATTTAACAGATTGTATCATTTTAGTCCAATAAATAATGATTGTTAAGCTTTGTGGATGGAAAGTCTACATGTTGTATCAATTTGGTCTATGTAGTTTACACAATGTATCAATTTGATTCTTATTGTTTTAATTTGCTCAATTTTGACATTGACAAAATTAACACGCACTACAACATATAAGAGTTTATTTGGTCTCTAAAACTGAAAATTTTGTCACAAAAGACATTTAAGGACTAATTTTTATCATCATGAGGATAGTTGCTAAAAGGTCGTTCCAAAAAGTCAAAAATAATACTTTTAGCGACAAAATTCTAAAAATGTCACTAATAAATAGACTTTTATGAACAAAATAATTTGGTCTCAAAATGGTTTTTTTTTTAGACAAATTTGATCTCAAAAGAATAATAATTCATCACTAATGTCTAATTTCCATTGCAAAAAATATAATGACACTACTTTTCGCAACAAAAATATTTGGTCCCTAAAAAATAATTTTGCCCCTAAATTTTGGTGTCTAAAATCTTAATTTTTTGTAGTGACATTTTGTAAACGATAAGGACCAAATTGACACACAATTTGACTTTTCGTTTACCAAACTTAATAACCGTTATTTATTGGACTAAAATGACACAATCTATTAAATTAAAGGGCAAAATTGAGCAAATTGAAATAACATAGATCAAATTGACACATCGTATAAACTATAGAAACTATTTGTATAATTTATCCTAATGGTACCGTTTGGTAACCTTACGTTTTCAGTTTTCTGTTTATATTTACAAAAATTTTAAAAACTCAAATAAAAACTTGTTTGGTAAATTTTTGATTTATAAATCAGTGGTTTCAGTTTATAAATTTGGCCAAAAAATGTAAACTCAAAAAATGTGTTTCCGTTTTGAGTTTTTAGTTTTTTTTTTTTTTTACCACCCAACACTAGCCATCATCCCGCCACAATTTTCCACCACCGTCTTCCGCCACCACCTCCACCCACCACACACCCCCCACCACCACCTGCCACCACCACTCATCACCAACCTGCCACCACCACCCGCCACCATTACCCGCCACCACCACCCACCTGCCACTCACTCGCCGCCACCACCACCACTACCACCACCCACCACCTACCTGCCATCCACCCGCTACCACCCGCCACTAGCATCCACCGCCCGCCACCACCACCCGCCACCACCACTCACTACCTACCTACCACCACTATGTACCCCCATGCACCACTCGCCACCACCAGCCACCCATCATCACTACCCGCCACTACCACCCACCTGCCACCACCCCTCATCCGCCACCCATCTGCCACCACCACCCGTCACCGCCACCACCACCCGTCACCGCTACCACCACCACCCACTCGCTGCCATCCGCCACTGTCACCCACCCACCACCACCCGCCATCTACCCGTTATCACTACCCACTCGCCACCACCCACCACCACCAGCCATCCGCCACCCACCTGCTACCACCACTCACCACCCGCTACCACCTGCCACCATCACCCACCCATCCACCTGCTACCATCACCCACCACCCGACGCCACCACCACCACCACCCACTCGCTACCACCCACCACCTGCCACCATCAGCCACCCACTCACCACCACCACCACTACCACCACCCACCACCACCCGCTACCCACCACCCACCGTAACCACTTTTTACCACCGTCTTCCGCCGCCACTTGCCACCACTTTCCATTTCTCACTCTTTTTTATATTTTTAAAATTTTTTAAACATTTTTTCAATTACCAAACGCGTTTGTAATTTATGTTTTTTTTAAAATAAACAAAAACCAGTTGATCAAATTTCTATAAATATAAACTGAAAATGTAAACGTTACCAAACAGACAAAATGTAATCCCTAATTTGGGTTTTTCCACAGGATGAGCAAATTTGGTCGACAATAAAATTGGTTATACTTTTGTTTGTCTCCTCTTGCTATGGTAGAATTAACCTAAATCAAACTAAAAATTATTAGAATATTTTAATTGACTAGTTACATAATATAGTCACCTAGTTTGGAAATAAGGCATTTAAAAGAGGAGAAATTATGCCTATAATCCTTATACTTTGCTCATTGTATCAATTTAGTTTGTGCAATTTCAATTGGTTCAATCTTAACCATAAATTTTTTATTTTGTGCTATTTTTTTCCAATCAATAACCTCTATTATAATTTTATTTTTATTTTTTTTATGAAAAATGGCCATGCGTGTATCATGTGGCATATTTTTATGAAAAAAAAAATGGTAAATTTTCCTGAACCACCTATCTTCTCCTTTGGCAACTCATTGATGCCACAGCCAGCCACCAGTTCCACCATTCCCTATTCCCTTCACTACTAATACCTCCATATCTCTTTACAAAATCAATTTTCAACCCACCACCACAAATCTAGCACAAATCAACTCTTAATCTAAGCCAAAATAATGAATGAAAAGGAATAGAATATGAGAGAAAAAATGGAGGGCATAGAAAGAGACTTGAGAAAAGGGGAGAGATTGTTGCCTAAAGCCTTTTCGGACTGTCACCCTCTACTGTCATTGTCTTCCCTCATCTTCCCCAGCCTAACTTTCATGTAATCCCCTTCCCTCCTCCAATCCTCATCCCGCTATACCCACATTCTTCAAAATCAAGCGTTACAAAGTGATCTTAAAAACTTTTCTAATTGTTCAAAACGGCTCTTCGTCCCTCTTGTGTCAACACTACCCAACAACTCCACATTCATCGTCAACACCTTGACCTCCATCTCCCTGTCGTCGTATGGGTTCATAATCTTAACATTTGTCATGACATATTGTCCAACCTTCAATCCCCACAAATCAACCACAAACCCAAAGTAGATGTGTATAAGTATGTGTACATATACTTATGTATATAAAGATGTATATATTGGAAGCGGGTTGTGATGTCCCAGGTCCTAGACTTGACCAGTATTACGTAATCAAATCATTTGTTTTACTTTTGGCATTTTGATTATCGTATTGAGTTGCTGAGATTTCAATCGCGCTCTTACTTAACCTCTCTTAACCTTTCCGGGTTAAAATTTTGAGTTTTGGGCATCAGAACTTGTATCAGGGTATGGAATCAAATTTTGGATTTGGCTGACAAAACCGCTTGTGCGGATTTGGTAAAACCACTCGAGCGGAATCACTCAGGGAATTTGGAAATTTCTTGGCAGACTACCGCTTGTGCAAATTTGGAAACCGCTCGTGAGGATTTGGTAGGAATCCTAGGTTCTTCTCTAGCTCAAACCGCTCGTGATGGGTGTGTAAATTTGTTCGTGTGGATTTAGATTTTGGCTCGTGAAAAATTTGAAACCGCTCGTGCGGATTTTCGTGCGTTTGTCTCGGAAGTTGAGCACTTTTCCTCAAATTTGATGCCAAAATCGTATTGTATTCACTTTTTCATATATCTCTCTATATTCATTTTTTGTCCTCCATCTCTCTACAAATCCATTCAAATTCAAACTTCTCTCTAAGATTAAGCAAAAACTATCAAGATTTTGATAGGGGTTCTTACACCAAATCAAAGAGGGCGACGAGGGCTACGTTTTCACCGATTGAATCAAGAATTCATCAACAATGAATTTTAGAGTTTATCTCTCTTTCCTCTTCTAAGCTTGAGGTAGAAATATTCTTAGAGTTTTATATATATATATATATATATATTCAAGTCTATACTTATTTGAAACATTTTTCTTATATTTTGAACTATGATTTTGGGTTCATGAGCTCTAAATGATTTTAAAAGTGGATTTTCTCTACTTTCCCAAACTTTTGAGAGTATGAGCTATGTTGTTAAGTTGTTAAGTGTGAGTGTTGTTTTAGAAAAATCCTTTCAAAAATTGGGAAAAATCTAGTTTTGTGAAAACCCTAGAAATTTGAAGATTTTGAAAAAAAAAATGTTGACAAATGCATGCTTGATAAATTATTATGATGAATAAATGATGGAGGAATTACTATATTTGTATCTAATGAGGGATTCCATGGAAAAAATGAGAAATTATTGATTTTGAAACTTGATGAATAGCATATTATTGGTTTATCTTAAAAAGACTAAGTTTGAAAATGATGATTAACATGAGGAGAATGCATGCAATATGATATTGTTATTTATCTCTCGGAAGACATATTGTGAAATTAAATTGACAAGAGATGTGAAAATTGAATCACAATGGAAAATTGTATGTTGGAATTGAAAATTGAACTATTATAATGCATTGTTACATATTGCATTGCCATTCCATTTCATCTTCATTGTCATTGATTTTGAATTGGCATTTGAAAATTATTGATTTGAGAAGGAAAATGTTTTGTGAAATGAGGTCATCTTGAATTGCTTTGGGGTAAATACGTTGGTAAGTCCAGATAGAGGGTGTAGTTTGGTATTGGTTAAGTTGATCTAAGTGTTCAAGGTGAAAGAATGTAAATACACGCGGAGGTACCACGTGCATTCTGGTTAGAAACCGATGAAGTGGCGATTGGTAGTGTTTGATATGCCTACTTGCAGACACCAACCTAGAGATTACCTAAGTCGTATTTACTACCCCTTAAATTATATTGATGTTATTGAATTGTTATTCTTTCAAATTAGCATTGTGCACAAGATTTTCAAAAGATAATATATATATATATATATATATTAAGTATGGCATTGCATGTGTATTCATCTTAGGAGACTATATGAAATGTATATGATTTATTAAGATCTTCCTACTGGGCTTTGTGCTCACCCTAGTGGATTTATGCATGAAAGGATGTGGTGATTCTGCCGAGTTAAAAGCGTGAAGTGTATTTTGAGGGCACATGGCTTTTCTCTTTTGTTGTTATTTTGAAAAACCGAGGTATTTGCATGTATGGGTTTTGATAAGTCTTGGAATTTGTAGCCCATGAAGGTATTAAATTGCATTCGACTCGTAGTGCCACATGCTATAGATTCATATTCTACAAAATGTTGAATGTATAATCGCATGTGGAATACTTTTGTTAATCTTTGGAATATAATAAATACAAATTTTAGAGATTTGATGATGATGTTGATGATGAGGCATTATATTTCGTATACATATATGCAATAGAAATTATTAAGTTTGGAACAAGATCATGATGATAGAGTAAATTTCAGTTTTTCTGATGTTAATAAATTTTGGGGGTTTACATGGGTTACAATGGTAGAAGGTAGATTTGGGGGTATGTTTGTTTAGTGAGTCAACCTCAAGTGTGTCAACTCTATGACGGGTGTATTGTTAAAAGATTCCTTTCCAAGTGGACACGTGCAACGCGCGTAGGCAATTTGAGTCTAATTTCTTAAGTATATTATCAATTGAACTAAATTTATACAAAGTTCAAAATTAAGTGGCAACATTAAGCCAAACGAAATTGGAGGGTCCAAATTGACACAAACAGCAAAGTAGAAGTATCACTATTGTAATTTGCCAAGGTGTTTCATATGGATTTATCTTCTATTCTCTTATCTAGATTCATCTATTAGAAGTTTAGCATAAAGTTCTTTTTCTTAACAAGCTTTAGGGCTTGAGGAGAAAACTTTAAACTTTATGTTGTTTGATAAAGCTAAAAACTGAAAATTAAGTATTAAAAGCTGAATGTTAAATTTATTAAGTTAAAAAGCTGTTTCATAAAAATTTAACTGCTAAAGTAAAAATAAATTGTTTAATATGTATAACATTAAATTTGAAATTTATTATTTTCAAATTATGTATTTTAATTTTTATATTGTGATGGTAGTGATAGTAATGGTTGTGATGGTATGATGATGATGGTAATGGTGGTGATGGTAGCGGTAGCGGTAGCGGTAGCGATGGTGGTGGTAGTGGTAGCAGTAACGATGGTAGTGGCGGTGGCAGTGGTATGGTGGTGGTGGTAGTGGTAGTGGTAGTGGTAGTGGTAGTGGTAGTGGTAGCGGTAGTGATCATCGTCATCGTCGTCGTCGTTGTGGTGGAGGCAGCGGTAGTGGTAGCAGTGGCATGATGGTTGTGGTAGTGAGTTTATAATAGTGGATACTGATACTTATATTTAGTATTTATAAGTTCAATCAGAATTAAGGAAGTTTCATACGACTTAAAACTTTTTTAAGTTTTAACCTACATTTTAAGAGGCATTTAAATTTTTAAGGAATATCAATTGTGATTATCAAACAGATTTAATTAATTATCGCTTAATACATTCAGTTTTAAGTGTTGGATCATATTATCATTTGTGAATTATTCTTAAGAATTCAATGGAGATGGACAAGCTACCAAACCCCATATTATTTTATTCTCCAGTTGGATTTTTCTTTGCTCTATACTCTCATAAACTCTGCCCTTGTTTATGAGGTTTAGAACAAAAACCAATTTGGTCACAAGGACACTTAGGTAAGTATATCTACATCTATGCTTTGCAAAGCTTATATATTTTTCTTCATATTTGGCATCAATTCTTGAATTTTCTTGAATTGTGATTAGTTGTCAATTTCATGAATGGTTAAGATACTAGATTGAAACCAAAACGTAAAATGATCGTTTGCACATATTTAAACATCATGAATGTGGATCCAATAGCACTAAAAAAGAATATATAAAGAAAAAGCAAGCTTCAAAGGAAAAGAAAACCAATGAAAGAAAAATGGTAGAACACTATTAAGACTGGCTTTGAAACATATAAGGATCTACTTCATATTTTGTGAAGAACATGGGACAAGAGGCATGCATAAATAGGAAATTTTGTTGATTGATGTTGAAAAATCAAACCAAGCCCAACTATGCTAATGTTTATCGTATCAATAGGGTTCTTCATAATTTACCATCAAACCATACAAGAAAATCATTATTTACCATCGAAGAGCACAAGAAAATTTGTGAATCGCCGAACTTTAATGAGAAATTATGACAAGTAATTGTTGGGTATACCTCCTTAGTAGAGTATGAGATTCAATTGGTTTATTAAAAATATTTAATTTAGTTTGGTGCTGGTTATAATATATTTTTATATATTCTATCTGACTTTTGGAAGCTCAATGGATATTTAATAATCTGTTTAGTAACAATTAGGGCTTTAATAAAAAGTCCAAGAATCAACAATTTTGTTTTTGTTTTGGTATTGTTTTATCTTTCCGAAGGGATGCGTCAACAGCTAATGGTTTTGAGTGAGATTGAAGTTTAGTGCTTGAAATATTTTTCTAATCAGTTTACTCATTGGTGGTGTTTGATGTGCGATGTGAGCAAGAAAATGTGTTGCTATGCATTTTGGCCTGGTAAAGTCTAAATTTGTGCCTTTGGTTGCTGCTTTGATTTCAAGGGCCTGATTATTGTTACAGTTATGATTTGGGTTTATTATTTTTGTCTTTTTCAATTCTGTTTCGAAAACTTTTGTTCATCTATTTTGGTGAATTGTTAGGTATACCTCCTTAGTAGAATATGGGATCCAATTGGTTTATTAAAAATATTTAACTTTGTTTGGTATTAGTTATAATATATTTTTATATATTATATCTGACTTTTGAAAGTCCAATGAATATTTAATAATCTGTTTGGTAATAATTAAGGCTTTAATAAAAAGTTCAAGAATCAATAATATTTTTTTTTTTGGTATTGTTTTATCTTTTTGAAGGGATGCGGCAGCAGCTAATGGTTTTTGGTGAGATTGAAATTTAGTGCGTGGGATATTTTTTTGAATCAGCTTATTCGGTGGTGGTGTTTGATGTGCGGCCTGAATAGAAAAAGTGTTGCTGTGCATTTTGGCCTAGTAAAGTCTAAATTTGTGCCTTTAATTGCTACTTTGATTTCAAGGGCCTAATCATTGTTACCGTTATGATTTAGGTTTATTATTTTTTTTGTGTCTTTTTCAAATCTATTTCGAATTTTTTTTTTCATTAATTTTGGTAAAGTCTTTTCTCTTGATTATTTGTAATTATTTGACATTCACATCAAGGTAGTTTGTGAGACTATTTATGTCTCGTTTGTAATCATTTGAAAACTCTTGATTGATAGTAGAATGAAATTTTGGTTTCATGGACATACCTTACATTGAGAGAACCACGTAAAATTCTTGTGTCATTATTAATTTAATTTTTCAGCATTAGGTTTTATTTTCATTGATTGATTTACTTGTGAAAAATCATCTATTTTCTCTAACAACTTGTATGAAAGCTTTCAATTTATTTGGGATCATTTATTTCTGTAAATCAATAGAGGGGAATTTGGGTCGTATGACTAGCTTCAATGGAAGCAATTGGGTAACTTGGAAAACTAAAATGGATGACCTATTATTTTGTAAAATTTGTATGGACTCATTAAGGGTGATAGTAGCAAACCCAAAGGTATGAAAGATGATGAATGGAAGAGGCTTAATCGAAAAGTCGTTGGTGTTGTCCATCAATGGATTGATGACAGTGTGTTACATCATGTTGCTACTGAAATTTTGACATATGATTTATGGGGGGAAAAAAATTGGGTCTTATGATGGAAAATCAGCCACAAATAAATCTTTTTTGTTTCAAAAGTTGGTTAATTTAAAATATAAAGACGGCAGTCCCATTCCAGAACATTTGAATGAAATGAAGAGTATTGTTAATCAACTTGTTTCTATGAAAATTGTTTTTGATGATGAGTTGCAAGGTTTGATGCTACTTAGTTCGTTGCCCAAAAGTTAGGAGACTTTGATTGTAACTGTTAGTAATTCGACGCTTGATGGAGTTGTCACAATAAACCAAATCACTAGTAGTTTGTTGAATGAAGAAACTAGAAGAAAATCAGCGAATTCTTCTCATTCGGAGGCATTTGTTATGGGAGGCTAAAGCAAAACAAGGAAAATGAGTAAGACTTCTCATAGTCATGATCAAAGCCATGACAAATCCAGATATGGTTCTTTTTCAAAAAAAAGACGATGAGTGTCACTATTGCCATGAGAAAGGGCATATGAAGTGGGAATACCGAAAGCTCAAGACTAAAGAGAAAAGGCTTGACAAAATTGTGGATAAGAAATAAGAAGACACAACAGTGATTATTATCGATGGTGATCTCATAGTCGTTTGTCAATATAATTGTGTCAATTTTGTGAACCAAGAGAACAATGGGGTGATTGATTATGGTGCTTCTTTTCATATGACTTCTCAGGTTGAGATTATGGTTGTATTCAAATGGATAATGAATGTTTGTCCAAGATTGTTGGCATAGGTGATGTTTTCTTGAAAACAAATTTGGGCTACAAGTTGTTGTTTAAAGATTTGAGGCATGTTCCCGACATTCACCTTAATTTGATCTCTACCAAGAAACTAGATGATGAAGGCTACAACAACAAATTTGGTGATGGAAAATGGAAGCTCAAAAAGGGTTCTTTGGTGGTGGCTAAGTGCAAAAAGACTCGCACACTTTATCAATGTAAGAGAAAATTTGTGAAGGTGTTATCAAGGCATTTGAGGATGATACTTCTATCGAATTGTACCACAAGCGGCTTGGGCACATGAGTGAAAAGGGGCTGCAAGTTTTGTTCAAGAAAGTGTTTTTACCCGATTTGAAAGATACGCATCTTGAAACTTGTGTTCATTGCTTAGCGGATAAACAACATAGAGTTTCTTTTCATAAAAATGTTGCTTCCAAAAAGAAAATGTTTTGGAGTTGATTCATTCAAATATTTGTGGCCCTTTAAAAGTTAGAACACATAGTGATGTACTTTATTTTGTTATTTTCATTGATGATTATTCATGAAAAGTTTGGTCTTTTGCACTAAAACTAAAGATCAAGTTCTATATGTGTTTAAGCATTTCTAGGCCATGGTTGAAAGAGAAACGAGGTTGAAATTGTAGTGCATCTGAATGGACAATGGTGGTGAATACGTTGGGCTATTTGATGAATATTGTCCCAGCCAAGGTATTCGGCATCAAAAGACAATTAAGAAGACTCCTCAATAAAATGGTGTTGTCGAGAGAATGAACCACACCATTGTGGGAAAAACAAGGTTTTTGCTTTCACGTGCTAAATTGCCAAGATCTTTTTAGGGTGAGGCAATGAGAACAATGGTTGACGTTATCAATTTGTTTCTTTCTTATTCTTTGAATGGTGATATGCCCGAAAGAGTTTAGACTAGCAAAGATGCGTCTTATGAACACTTGAGAGTGTTTGGTTACCAAGCTTTTGTTCACATTCTAAAGGATAAAAGGTCCAAGCTTGATAGCAAGTCAAGACAATGTATTTTTCTTGGCTATGGATATGATGAATTTGGTTATAGATTGTGGGATCCAATCGACAAGAAAGTTATTCGAAGCCATGATTTTGTGTTTCTTGAAGACTAAACAATTAAAGACTTTAGCAACGGCGATCAACCGAAGCCAAAAACTAGTGATCTTATTGACATGAATCCATCTCCTTCATCTTTTGTGGATGATGAAAATGGGAGAGATGTGCAGCCACCTCTTGAAGATGCAAATGATAATGTTACTCCAAATGAAATTGAGCCGGAAATTGAGAAAGAGTATCTAACTCAAGAACCGCCACCACAACCTGAGTTGCAAAAATCTATAAAGGACCGGCAACCTTTGAAAAAGTGTCATTCTAATGAATTTGTGTTGATATCCAATTAAGGGGAGCCTGAGAGCTATGAAGAAGCAATTGAACATGCAAAGAAAGGTGATTGGAAAAAGGTCATAGGAGAGGAAATGAATTCTTTACTCGAAAATCACACTTATGATTTGGTGAAATCGCCTAAGGGGAGGAAAATTTTAAAAAATAGGCAGGTTTTCACATTGAACAATGATGGCAATAATCTAAGGTACAAGGCATGTCTTGTTGTGAAAGGTTTTGGGCAAAAGAAAGGTGTTGACTTTGATGAGTTTTTCTCGCCGGTTATGAAGATGTCTTCTATTTGGGTTGTAGTTGGCATGGCCGCAAGTATGAATCTTAAAGTTAAGAAACTTGATATGAAAATCGCATTTCTTCATGGTGACCTTGAAGAAGAAATTTACGTGGAGTAACTGGAGAATTTTGTAGAGAAAGGAAAAGAGAAATTTGTTTGTAAATTGAAGAAAAGTTTGTATGGTCTCAACCAAGCGCTGCGACAATGATATAAAAAAATTTGACTCTTTTATGATGTACGACAATGATATAAAAAATTTGACTATTTTATGATGAATAATGTTTTTTCTAAAATCACTTCGGACCATTATGTGTTTGTGAAAAAAAAAATTCAGATAACAAATTAATTATTCTTTTGCTTTATGTTGATGACATGTTAATTATGGGTCAAGATTCAACTATAATTAACAAGTTGAAGTTAGAGTTGAGCAAGTCTTTTGCTAAAAAATATGGGCCCAACAAAACAAATACTTAATATGAAAATTTTTTGTGATTACAAAAAGAGACTGATTTGGTTGTCTCAAGAAAGTCATATTGAGAAAGTTTTTGAGAGGTTCAACATGGATAAAGTAAATCTGGTTGGTTGTCCATTTCCAGATCACTTCAATCTTAGTTCGAATCAATGTCTTACAAGTGAGAAAGACAATAAAGAGATGTTAAAAATTCTTTATACTTCAACGGTTGGTTTTTTTATGTATACCATGGTTTGTACAAGGCCGGATATTGCTCACGCCATTGTTGTGGTGAGTTATTTTCTCTCTAATCCTGGTAAAGAACATTAGGCAGCTGTGAAATGAATTCTAATGTATCTTTGACGGACTTCGAAGGTGTATTTGTGTTTTGAAAATGGTAAGCCGATGCTTGATGGATTCATAGATTCTGACATGGCCGGGTAATGTTGATTCTAGGAAATCTACTTCGAGGTATTTGATGACATTTGCAGGGGAAATTGTGGCATGACAATCTAAATTACAAAAATGTGATGCTCTCTCAACTATCGAAATTGAATTTATTACCATTGTAGAAGCTTGCAAAGAAGAGCAATGGTTGAAGAAATTTTTACAAGAGTTGAGTTTGAAGCAATAGAGGTATGTGCTATATTATGATAGTCAAAGTACTATTCATTTTAGTAAAAAATTCACTTTTCATTTGCAATCGAAACACATTTATGTAAGATACCATTGAATTCGTGATGTGTTATATTCGAAATTGTTACAACTTGAAAAGATTTACACGGATGATAATATTTCGGATATATTGACTAAGATTTGTCGATGGATAAACATTTGAAGTATCGAACTTTGATGAGTATAGTTGATAGTTCCACCTAAGTCAATAGGAGGAGAATTGTTAAGTATACCTCTTTAGTGGAGTATAGGACCTAATTGATTTATAAAAAATATTTAATTTAATTTGATATTGATTACAATATATTTTTATATATTATATCTAAAATTTGAAAGTTCAATAGATATTTAATAATCTGTTTGAAAGTAATTAAGACTTTAACAAAAAGCTCAAGAATTAAAAATATTTTTTTTTTTGTATTGTTTTATCTTTTTGAAGGAATGTGGCAGTGGCTAATGATTTTCGGTCAGATTGAACTTTAATGCTTGAGATATTTTTTTAATCAATTTATTCGGTGGTGGTGCTTGATGTGCGGCATGAACAAGAAAAAGTTTTGTTGTGCATTTGTGCATTTGTGCATTTGGCCTGGTAAAGTTTAAGTTTGTGTCTTTAAATTTGTGCCTTTGGTTGTTGCTTTGAATTCAAGGGCCTGATCATTGTTACGGTCATGATTTGAGTTTATTATTTTTAGATCTTTTTTAATTTTATTTTGAAAATATTTGTTCATTTATTTTGGTGAGATTTTTTGTCTTAATTATTTGTAATTATTTAAAATTCACCTAAGGGTGATTTATGAGACTATTTGTGTCTCATTTGTAGTCATTTGAAAACTCTTGATTGATACTGAAATCAGATTTCGATTCTGTGGACGAACTTCACATTGAGGGAATCATGTAAAATTCTTGTATCGTTAATTTAATTTTTTCACATTAAATTTTATTTTTATTGATTGATTTATTTGTAAGAAAACATTATTTCCCTACCAGTAATTGTGACAAACACAAGAATAAGGATGATAAACCAATGCAAAATAAATGAGTAATACAATTCAGAGCCCTTGAATTTTTACCCACAATTGAACGACTCCAACATATTACGCGCAAGGCTTCATTGTAGAAATTCATCATCTTTTACTATGCCATTAAATAAAATAGAAAACAAATGAAAAAGAAAAAACAAAAAAAAAATTATAGTACTTAAAGAAAATCTGAAAGTGATGATACCAATTAACAAATGTTCGTAATGTCTCCCATTTTTATTGACTGCTTCATTTTACATAATCTCAAATTTTGCAGCTCCATAATTAAGGACCAAAAACTTCGATTTTGGGATGTCCAAACACACCCTATCCAAGTGGCAGTGTAAATAATGCACTCGAGCCAGACTAGTTGGGATTGAGGCGATGTTCCATGATACTCTTTGCACTTCCTCCCCTTTATTGATGTATTTTCATACTTTGTATACTCTTTTTCATCAATAAAACTTCATTTTGCAGATCCAAAAAAAAAATATTTTTGGATCTGCCACCATATTAGTAAACAATGTCCATGCAACTAAACCTTGCAACAATCAATCAAATTTGATATATATTGAAAAATTATTAAATGATGTTTATTTTCTTGGTAAACTTTCTAGGCCATTGAGGGAAATTGGTTTGCTATTTTGACGGTGACAAATCATCAGACACAACATCTAACTTTCTTAATTGACACATTTTTTTCTTCAGCCAGGAACATCACATGATCTTGCTGAACAAAACAAAATTACATTTGTCATAGATTACCTGGTAGAAAAATCTTTAATGTGTCTCATTTTAACCAAATTCAGTAATCTCATCTAACAATTTTCAGGTGGCACATGGTTTGTCGATAGATTAAATTCTGTCTTCTCATGTACTGCATCAGATAGGTACATATGCTTAATCAATGGTCTCATTTATCTCTCTGAAATTCTCAACCAACTCTAAATTAAGACTCAAATTGTGAATCGACCAAAATTATTTGCTTTTATATTAGCCCAGAGTTCCTCATTACCTTTTTTATTTGCTCGAAAAAGAAAGTAATATTTTATTGAATTATAAAATATTAGAAGGTGGAATGAGAAAATAAAGACATGACAATCCCAAAAATGGAAGTTGGCATGTCAAATTTGAGTTCAAAGGTAGCTTGACAAGTTTTATTGCCAACTGGTGGGAGAATAATTACAAGTACGAAAAGTAAGGCATAACAATCCCACAAATAAAAATTGGCAAGTTAAATTTGCGTTCGCAGGTAGTTTGATAAGTTTCTTTTATGTCAATAAGTAGGACAATAACCCTAAGGTAAGTGGTTGAATGGTAAAATCTAGAGGATAAAATTCATAGATCTCGAGTTCAAGTCACTTCTTAGGGCCACTGGAGGTTTGTCCGGTCGTTAACTTCAGGATCCTCAGGATTAGTCCTGCCTTCTCTTAAAATCAGCGGGTTGGGGATACCTAAGTTATAAAAAAAAAAAAAAAAAAAAGTAGGACAATAATTATAAATATGAGAATATTATATCAAACTGATTATTAGCTCAACAATAACTAAAAATATAACACAATTACCAAGCCCAACAGCACTATTGCCCCAAATTTGAGAAAACATAAGCAACTACAAAAAAAACACCCCATAATGGGGAATACAATACACACAAGTATCAAATTCCCTGCTGTAAGTGTTGAATATGTAATTTCACACTACAAAGTGATATTTTAAACAATTATTAGATCAAATGCTCTTTGCACTCACCCCTTTTATTGATATAATCTTTATATTTTGTACACTACAATCCATCAATAAAATTTCTTTTCGTTGATAATAAAAAATAAAAAATGCACTGATTAGATAGCTTAATAACTTGATATGAGCACAAAATATTTGCTCATTTATCATAGAAGTCCTCGATATCTTAAACGAACCTCCAGACAAGTCAAGTGCAAGCCAAAGTGAAATACAACTTGATTGATCTTGAAACTATAATTGTTGGGTAATTCTATTTGCATACATCCTTTACTTTCTGTACACAATAAATAATTTTTTTATAATTTTATCATTAAATAAAGAGATTTTTATTGATAAGTCTAATTTAGAAGTGCTTTAACTCAAGAAATCCATGAAGGAATTTTTTAACCCATTTAGTCCTATGTATGTATACTTTTATTCCATAAAGTCTATTTTCTTGATTTACATTATTTTCTTGGACACTTATGCCCTTATATTCAATTTTGATACTCTTATAAATATTTTTTGAACGATTAGCAATTTAATGATGTGAACATTCATATTTTAAAATTTATATTGGTAGGAATGTAAAATTGGCCCGTGGGCGGCCCGAAACCCGCCCGCGAGTCGGGGCGGGCCCGGCCCGTTGACAATGTGAATATTCACATTGACATGCTAACATTCACATTAATAGGAGTGTAAAATTGGCCCACGTCCCGTGGCGGCACGAAACCTGCTCGCGGCCCATGGGTGGCCCGGGGCGGGCCCGGTCCGGCCCATTGATAAGAGTACAAAATTGGCCCACGATCCATGGGCGGCCAAAAATCCGCCCGTGGCCCGGAAAGGGCCCGACCCGTCCCGTTGACAATGTGAATATTCACATTGACATGTTAACATTCACATTGATAGAAGTGTAAAATTAGCCCGCGCTCCGTGCATGCCCGAAACCCGCCCACGGCCCGACCTGTTGACAATGTGAATATTCACATTGATATATTAACATTTACATTGATAAGAGTATAAAATTGGCCAGCAGCCCAGGGCGGGCCCAGCCCGGCCCGGCCCGGCCCGTTGACAATGTGAACATTCACATTGACATGTTAACATTCACATTAATAGGAGTGTAAAATTGGCCCCCGTCCCGTGGCGGCGCGAAACCCGCCCGCGGTCCATGGGCGGCCCTAGGCGGGCCCGATCCGGCCCGTTGACAATGTGAATATTCACATTGACATGTTAACATTCACATTGATAAGAGTATAAAATTGGACAGCAGCCCATAGGCGCCCAAAAGCCCACCTGCCCGCGACCCGAGGCGGGCCTGGTTCGGCCCGGTCCGGCCCGTTGACAATGTGAATATTCACATTAACATGTTAACATTCACATTGATAAGAGTGTAAAATTGGCCTACAGCCCGTGGGTGGCCCGAAACCCGCCCACGGCCCGGGGACGGCCCGGGGCGGGCCCGGCCCGGCTTGTTGACAATGTGAATATTCACATTGACATGTTAATATTCACATTGATAAGAGTGTAAAATTGGCCCGTGACCCGTGGGTAGCCCGAAGCCCGACCTCGGGCTGGGGCGGGCCCGGTCCGTTGGCAATGTGAATATTCACATTGACATGTTAACATTCACATTGATAGGAGTGTAAAATTGGCCCGCAGCCCGTGGGCGGCCCGCAGCTAGACCGCAGCCTGAGGCGGGCTTGGCCGGACCCGTGACAATGTGAATATTCACATTGACATGTTAACATTAATATTGATAGGAGTGTAAAATTTGTCCGCTGCCCGAAGCTCGCCCGCGGTAGGCCCGGACCCAAACCCGAGCCGCCCCGGGCCGCCCATGAGATGCGAATCAATTTTACACTCTTATCAATGTGAATGTTAACATGTCAATGTGAATATTCATATTGTCAACAGGCCATGCCGGGCCCACCTCGGGCCGCCCACGGGCCGTGGGCGGGTTTCGGGCAACCACGGGGCATGGGTTAATGTTACACTCTTATCAATATGAATGTTAACATGTCAATGTGAATATTCACATTGTTAACAGGCCGGGCCCACCTCGGGCCGCCCACGGGCCGTGGGCGGGTTTCGGGCAGCCACGGGGCACGGGTTAATGTTACACTCTTATCAATGTGAATGTTAACATGTCAATGCGAATATTCACATTGTCAACGAGTCGAGGCGGGCCCGGCCTGGGGCCGGGCTTCGAGCTGCCCGCAGGTCACGGGCCAAGTTTACACTGTTATCAATGTTAATGTTAAAATGTCAATGTGAATATTCACATTGTCAACGAGCCGGGCCGAGCCCGCCCTGGGCAACGGGCGGGCTTCAGGCCGCCTACGGGCCACGGGCCAATTTTACACTCCTATCAATGTGAATGTTAATATGTCAATGTGAATATTCACATTGTCAACGGGCCGGGCTGGGCCGGGCTCGCCCTCGGGCCGTCCATGGGACGCGAGTCAATTTTATACTCTTATCAATGTGAATGTTAACATGTCAATGTGAATATTCACATTGTTAACAGGCCGGGCCGGGCCCGCCCCGGACCCCCCACGGGCCATGGGCTAGTTTTGAGCAGCCACGGGGCGCGGGCTAATTTTATACTCTTATCAATGTGAATGTTAACATGTCAATGTGAATATTCACCTTATCAACGGGTCGGGTCGGACCCGCCCAGGACAGCCCATGAGCTGCGGGCGAGTTTCGGGCCGACCACAGGCCGCGGGCTAATTTTACACTCCTATCAATGTAAATGTTAACATGTCAATGTGAATATTCACATTGTCAACGGGCTCGAGCCGGGCCGGGCCGGCCCGGGCCCGGGCTTCGGGCTGCCCACGAGTCACAGGCTAATTTTACACTCTTATTAATGTTAATGTAAATATATCAATGTGAATATTCACATTATGAACGTGCCGGCCCGGGCCCGCCCCAGGCGGCGGGCTAGCTTCGGGCGGCCCACGGGCCACAAGCCAATTTTACACTCTCATCAATGTGAATGTTAACTTGTCAATGTGAATATTCACATTATCAACGGACCGGGTCGGGCCGAGCCGAGCCTATTTTTTTGGCTTGTGGGCCGGCCCGACCCGACTTGAATTTTTTCCGGCACCCACGAGGCCATGGGCCGGGCCCCTACACATTGACGATATGAACATTTACATTGACGGTGTGAACATTCACATTAGGGGTATTTTGGTAATTATGTCACCCATAGGACTTGTTGAAATATAAGAAAATAATGTGAACTAAATAGAACATAAGTAGATGAAAATGATATTTTGGTCTTCTTATCTCAAATTGGACCTAATGGAATAGTCAAAAAGAATATGGGTTGGATGGAATAAAACTCTTAGAAAATGAATTTATCAAAAAAACTCCCTTAAATAAAATGATCAATATGGACATCAATACACACCAAACTTTAAAACTAGATTTTCTTTATAGACAACTTTTGAATATGAAAATTCTCAGTACACATTTTTTTTCAAGACCGAAAAAATGCAAACACACAGGATGAAAAAAATATAAAAAATTTAAAAATTTAAAAAAAATTAAAAAAAAATCATCCATAAATACATAACCAAAAAAATGTCAATAGTTCAGAATTATAGGACCAAAAAAAAAAAATACACAAACTAAAAAATATAAATTTAATTCGGAGATACAAAATTGAAAGTTTTTCCTTTGTATCTCGAAAATTTATATTTTACTCAGAAAGACATAGTCAAAAATTATTGTTTATTCGGTTGTTGATTGTCAGATTGTTTAAATTTATTCAGATAACCAGTAGCAATGATTTTCATTCTCTTAATAGGAAAGGAAAAACAAAAATAGTACAACAATAACCTAGTTTTTTTTTTTTTGTAGAAATAGTAAAATAATAACTTAAAATTATTGATTTTTGAAAATCGTATACCTTAGAAAATGCTGGAGAATGTTGTACTTCATATGCTTCTTTTGTTGTGCTTCAATCGCCACAATATTGCCGGAGATTGTCAAAAAATAACGTGTGTACGGCACAATTTAGGCTAACGTTTAGGAGTATGGTGTGATTTTATGTTTTATGTGGTATGTGTACATAATGTGTTAAATTTTTGTGTTGATGTGTGTGCACGTATTATATCTTAGGGACATAATAGAATATTTGCAATGTGAAATGAGTAAAACAATATGTAAACAAATTTATATGTGTATACATTGAAAAATGATATGTACAAAGAGTAAATGTTATGTAAAAATAAAATTATTCGTGATGATAGAACCCTTAAAAGCCAAGTTTTCTAAAAATGCCAGGAAAAAGTCCTTTTTGTCCTTGAAAGAATTGCATAACTTTTCCACTCTCACAAAATTTTCCGAACATAGGAATGGGAAAACCAACGTCACTGAGCACTAGTGCCATCACCAACTGTCTAGCCCTTCTCATGTGGACTAAAAAATGAAAAGCATACTACTAGCACAACCATTGATTATGTAATATAATAGCATCACAACTTGTTAAATGTTGTGGCTGAGAGTGAGTCCCATGTTCTTAGACCTTTTTCTTTTTTTGGCAAATTTGTCATCGGATTTTAATTTCTATGTAACAAATTGAAGATAAAAGAATTGGTAGTTTTTCGATGAGCGTAAGGGCTTATGTTTGTTTGCCACACAGTCTGAACATTTCAAGATTTATGACAAGGCAGAAGATTGCCCATTATATATGGAATTCTCCAATTTGAGAAAAGTAGTTTTTGACCACCATTGAGTAGGGTTTTCAGTGTTTGTTCTCTTCATTTTTAGAGCAAAATTCTATAAAATCAGAAAGTTGCAGTGTGTGTACAAATACGTTTTTATGTTTCATTCTATTATAAACATGGACCTATTTAGCAGTGTCGTTTGTTTCTTCCAAGATTTGTGGCCTCAATTGGCTGCTTCTCATCTAGTACGTGTTGTTCATGAGTTTTTAAGTATTATATGACATTATTTACGTGATACTCCTGCTGACGAGAAAGCATAATACACGGAAATGATTAACCTAAGCACATGTTTGATTTGATGGATTATAGCATAGGATTGATATTATTAATTCATGAGACTCACATTCTATTGTTTAGTTATAATTTTTGTTGTCCGAATTATATCCCAATGGATATTTTATCCAACAAAATTTGTGAATTTTTTTATCCTACATCTAACAATATAAAACAACCATATAGATGAAACTATATATTTCTATATTTATTTCAAAAACAGGCGTGGGCAAGTGAAAATTATTTATCTCACTAATCGAACTAGATAACCAACTACACACTTGTTGGTGAGAGTGGGGTGGAAACCATTGTTGGTGATTCACAAAAAGAGGCTTAAAATTGAACCAAACAGAAATTCAATTTATTAGAACAATTCTAAAACAAATAAAGAGAACACTCTTCTTCTACTTCTCTCCCACACATTTAACTCTCATAATACAATAGCTATTTATAGATAGCCTAGACAGTTTAAAAGCATACAATCATAATATGAAAACCTGCAGCCATTGTTTACTTCCTGCCAATCTTTCTTCAACAATAGAGGCTGTCAAATATGGTGGGTGATTGGCTACCTACCATGGTTGCCTATCAAGCTTATTTTCAACATCCCCCTTAAATTTGATTCTCCATGTTGCTTCATTCCAAGCATTATCTTCATTCTGTTGAATAGATCATTTTTCAATGGCTTTGTGAAAATATCTGCAAGCTGATTTTGGGATTTGCAAGACAATAATTCCACCTCTTTATTTTTCACATGCTCTCGGATGAAATGATAGCGGGTGTCAATATGCTTACTTCTTTCATGATAAACTGGGTTCTTTGCCAATACAATTGCTGAGCGATTATCAACATAGATCTCAGTGGGTTTTTCTTGTGGAAATCCCAAATGCTTCAGTATGTTTCGTAACCATATTGCATGACACACAGCTGAGTTAGCTGCAACATACTCAGCTTCGCAAGTTGATAATGTCACAATGGCTTGCTTCTTGGATGACCATGTGAAGGCTGTATCTCCCATAAAGAAAGTAAACCCCGTAGTACTTTTCCGTTCATCCAAGTCACATCCCCAGTCGCTATCTGAGTAGCCAACAAGACTGAAATTATCAGTTGGTTTATTGAATAAACCATCATCGACTGTACCTTTGATGTAGCGAAGAATCTTCTTTGCTGCATAGAGGTGTGACTGATCTGGTGTTTCCATATATCTGCTAATCAGTCCTACGCCATAGAGTATGTCTGGCCTGGTACAAGTAAGATAGCGAAGACTTCCAACTAGGCTCTTGAAATAAGTTGGATCCACATCACCTATCTTCGTACCTTTTCTGAGCTCTACTCCACTGTCTACAGGAGTGTTCACTGGATTGCAATTTTTCATTCCATATCTCTTGAGAATTTCCTTAGCATAACCACTTTGGGAAATAAAAATTCCATCTTTTCTTTGTACTACTTCAATGCTGAGAAAATGAGCCATCAATCCAATATTTGTCATTTCAAATTCTTGAACCATGCTTCTTTTAAAGTCTTTGAACATTGCTGGATTGTTTCCAGTGAAGATTAGATCATCAACATAAAGACAAGTAAGCAACATGCTTTCATCAGCTTCCTTCTTCAAATATATTTCGTGCTCATATGGACATTTTTCAAAACCATTGTCATGAAAATACTGATCAATTCTAGTATTCCATGCACGCGGAGCTTACTTCAATCCATAAAGTGCTTTCTTCAATTTGTATGCTTTGTCTTCATGCCTATTCTGAACATACCCCGAAGGTTGTTCAATATAGATTTCTTCTTCGAGGAAACCATTAAGAAATGCAGATTTCACATCAAGTTGATAAATTTGCCACTTGTGCTGGGCAGCCAAAAAAATCATTAGCCTGATAGTTTACAATCGGGCAACCGGAGCAAACACCTCTCCATAGTCAATTCCAGCTCTCTGCTTGTAACCTTTTGCTACTAACCTTGCCTTGTAGCGTTGCACTTCGCCTTGTGCATTCCTCTTTGTCTTGTATACCCATTTCACTCCAATGGGTTTGTGCCCCTCTGGTAGGCTGGTAAGCTTCCATGTGTCATTTTTCTTAATGGCATGAATTTCTTCATCCATTACTTTCTTCCATTTATCTTCTTGGATGGCTTCTGAGAAGGTAAGTGGATCACTATCTACGAGTAGGCAGAACAAATTCAGATCTGCTTCTTCTGTAGCTTCATATATCTCTTGCAAATTTCTCATTGGTCTTGGTTGTTTGAAAAAACTATCATCTGATGATGCTGATGATAATGATGATGCAGCACTTCTGTGAGAAACTGGCGATCTATGTGCAGGAATTCTATGTGGAGGAGTTTGTGGCTCATCTTGAACTTCTCTTGTGATTTCAACAGGAGCTTTTGATGTTTCATCTTCAAGAATGAGTTCTGCATCTTTGACAACTTCATCTTGATTCCAGTTCCAAGCTTCTTCTTCTTCAAATATCACATCTCGACTCATGATCACCTTTCTGGTAATGGGATTATACAACTTGTATACCATTATTCTATCTCCATATCCGACAAGGATACATTTTTCTCCCTTATCATCGATCTTGGTTCTTCTTGCTTCTGGAATCTTGGTGTACACAACACACCCAAATATTCTGAAATAGTTGACATTTGGCTTATGTGAACTCCAAGCATCTTCTGGAGTCATAGAATGAAGACTCCTAGTTGGGCATCTATTTAGTAGATACACAGCACATGATACGGCTTCAGTCCAAAATTGCTTGGGCAGTCCCTTTCCTTTCAACATGCTTCTTGCCATATCTAAGATTGTGCGATTCTTCCTTTCAGCAACACCATTCAGCTGTGGCGTATAGGATGGTGTTGTTTGATGCTTGATTCCCTGTTCTTTGCAATACTTCTCGAAAGCATCTGATATATATTCTCCACCTTGATCTGATCGCAATGTCTTGATGTAGTAGCCGATTTGCTTTTCTACAAAAGCTTTGAATTCTTTGAAGATGCTGAACACCTCCGACTTTCTTTTAAGAAAGTACACCCATGTCTTCCGGCTATAATCATTAATGAAGGTGAGAAAATATCTATTCTGTCCATTTGACATCGGCTTCAATGGACCACACGCACAAGCTCCAGCGGCTTTGTTGCTCTCCACTTCACTTCTTTAGCAAAGCTAGTTCTGTGATACTTGCCAAGAATGCAGCTTTCACAAACTTCATTAGTATGAGCAATATGAGGGAGCCCTTTTACTATATTCTTGCTTGACAACAGCTTCAAGCTTCCAAAGTTGAGATGTCCAAACCTCAAATGTCATAGCCAGTCTTTGTCTTTGAAGATGGCATTTAAACACTTCGCAGCATCACGTTAGATGTTCAATGCAAACATCCGATTCTTGGACATTCTCACCCGAGCGATCAAATTACCAGGATTGTCTTTGATGGTAAGATGACAATCTTTCATGCTGATGTCGTATCCTTTCTTTAGGAGTTGTCCCATACTCAAAATGTTGTTCTTCATGGCAGGAACATAATAAACATTGGAGATATAATCATGATCTCCATTTTTGAGCTTGATCAGAATATTACTTCTTCCTTTCACTGGAGTCTTTGAAGAATCACCAAATGAGACTTGTGCTTGTACAGTCTCGTCAAGCTCAATGAATAGCTCTCTTTTACCACACATGTGATTACTGGCTCCCGAATCTAGATACCAAACATTGTTTTGGTTTTCAGTGTCTCCATGGTGAACAAACAGGACTGTAGGTCCAACTTTGTTTGTTTTCTGCTCTGCAAAATTTGCTTGCTCGCTGGCTTCTGTTGTTGCTCTACTTCGGCATTCATTGCTGTAATGCCCGAACTTGTGGCACTGGTAACACTGAGCATTACTTTTGTTAAATCCTGGTCGGTTGTTGTAACCATCTCCTCTACCTCTTGCTCTTTCTCTTGGAGCAAAGTGTGGTTGACTTCTTCCTCCTCTGGCTGGACTTCTTCCACCTCTTCCTCGAAAACCAGAACTTTGGTTATTGTAACCACGGCCTCTTCCTCGGCTTCTTTGTGATGTCCCTCCTTGTTCGTTTCTGTCATCTCTGAAAGACAGTTTCGATTGAAGAGCTTGCTCTAGAGAACTTGAGGAAGTCTTCTTGTTGATCCTTTGTTCATGAATCTCAAGTGTGCCCATCAACTCATCGATGGTCATGGCACTGAGATCTTTGGACTTTTCTATTGCTACAACCACGTGCTCGAACTTGGAACTGAGTGATCGGAGAATCTTCTCTATCACTTGAAGAGATTCTATCTTCTCTCAATATCTTCTCATCTGATTAACAATGGTCAATATTCTGTTGAAGTACTCAGAAATTGACTCATTCTCATTTATGTACAGCATCTCGAATTCGCCACGTAACACCTGTAGTTGAACTCTGATCGTCTTCTCAATTCCACAGTGTGAATTTCGAAGAATACTCCATGCCTCTTTAGAGGTTGTTGCTGCTGAAATCTTCTCAAAACTTGATTTATCAATGCCTTGATAAAGTAGATACAAGGCCTTTTTATCTCTCCTCCTTGAATCTTTTAATGCCGTCTTCTGAGTATCATTTAAATTTCCTTCATCTTCGAGAGTAGCTGGCATGTCATATCCTCAATCCACTAACTCCCACAAATCTTGTGAGGCTAGTAGGACTTGCATTTGAATACTCCAATTTTCATAGTTCTCCTTGCTGAGTTTTGGAAACTAGGGCTGCAAGAAATTGCTTGTGTTGGCCATTGGTTGTCTTTAACAATTTGTAAATTTTCAGAATGGAATTTGCAAATTCTGATCGCACAGATGTGTCCGGAATACTCCAAATAGTTGGAAAGCACTATTTGATCACCCAAAACAAACTCCGAATGGGTCAGATCAAGCCAAAACAAGTGGAACGGCTCAGATCTGTGGCTGCAACTTAGCCGCGGCACACCGGATTATTTTTTTCTTGCGCTGATGTCAGTGGCTGAGTCAATGCGGATTGGCTCGGTCAGCGGCGGCTCAGTCAACGGTCTAGCGACTCGGGTCAACGGCTTGGCGGCTCGGCTTGTGGCTTGGCTCGAAGTGACGTCAGAAATGACGTTGGCGATGACGCCAGCTTTTGGATCCGGATCTGAGCTAATGGATCGGATCAGGTGCTTAGGGTCGGACTCTGCAATCTAGGCGAAGAAGACGCGTGGAGGCGCATGTGCGCATTTCAGCGCGTGGCAACGACGTCAATTGGCGCGTGTGGGGCTTGCGGTCTCTGTAGAGCTCGTTTTCGACTTTCTTTTTTTTAGTGTGATCGTCTCGATGAGAGCTACACACTGGTGTGATCAAAAATGAATTTCAACAACTTCGATTTCTGGGCAAGTTTTGAAACGACTCTCTGTTTTTGCAATTTTGCAGAATGTCTGCAAATTTAAGCTACCTTCGGGCTCTGATACCACTGTTGGTGGGAGTGAGGTGGAAATCACTGTTGGTGATTCACAAGAAGAGGCTTAAAATTGAACCAAACAAAAATTCAATTTATTATAACAATTCTGAAACAAATACAGAGAACATTCTTCTTCTACTTCTCTCCCACACATTTAACTCTCATAATACAATAGCTACTTATAGATAGCTTAGACAGTTTAAAAGTATACAATCATAATGTGAAAACCTGTCGCCATTGTTTACTTCCTGCCAATCTTTCTTCAACAATGGAGGTTGTCAAATATGGTGGGTGATTGGCTACTTACCATGGCTGCCTATCAAGCTTATTTTCAACAACACTAATCTTATTAATTATTAATCCTCTCACTATTTATCATGCTAATCAAACATGACCTAATAGGATAGAGTTAGGTCTTGGTTTGGCCATGGCTAAACCAAAACAACTTGAGACTAGAAACCATATGTATTTTGAAGAAAATCTAATTTTGCTTCCTAAATTATTACTCAAAAATCAATTTAACCTCTGCTCTTTTAAAAATATCAATTTTATATCTAAACTATTTAATTTTGGATCAATTTTACCCCATCATTATTAGTTACTGTTTATAATCAAACAAAAGTTACTGGCGTGAAACCAAAACTTCATTTAAAACTTCATGTTGCCATCCAAACTATCTCTAAAATATCAATTAGACCACTAACTATATAAAAATAAATAAATTTAAATATCTAATAATAATTGTCATCATTCAATATAATTTTTCAAATTTTTAAGAAAGATATTTCTTTCAAAATACGTGTGGTCTAGATTTTTCCCACTAAGTTTTCAACCTCCTATTAATCAATTAGTTCTATTGAGATTAATCTGAGACATAAGCTGGCTACAACTGCTAAGAGAGACAAAGAGAAGACTAAAAATTTTGGACTCAATTCGTTTTCCTAGTACGGATTCAAGGTAATTTGAGGCTCATCTACAATTTTAAATGAATCATATTTTAAATTTTCTTTTTTATAAATCTTATTATTTAAAAAAAAATTCGTTGCTTTTTTAGATGAAAATTATTATTGGATATTTAAATTTAATTTATATATATATATATATATCAGGGTCTAATTAATATTTTAAAAATAATTTAAGGGTAAAATAAAGTTTCAAAATAAGTTTCGGTGCCACGTTAGCAACTTCTATTTATTATAGACAACATCTAATGGTAGGGGTAAATTTATATAAAATTAAATAGTTTAGGTGTAAAATTGATATTATTAAAAGAACAATGGTTAAATTGATTTTTGAGTGATAGTTTGGGAGAGGTAAAATAAAATTTTCTTACTTACACCCCAAAAAAAAAAAAATTCTCTATATTTCGTATAAAAATTTATTAATGTTTACATGTTATTGATCTATTACAAATATTAAGATGTACTTAATTTCGCCAATTATTTCATATGCAAAAATTATCAAGTGCAATCAAACACATTAAACATGAGTGTGTAGAAGTATTTTTATTTTTATTTTTTTCATTTTGATTGACCTTTGATAAGTTGGAAACCCAAAGATAGTCTTAGATAGGTTTGGTTTTTGAAAGCTACTATGATGGTTATGGTAAGCGGGTTGCTATTATCAAATAAATTAATATGAAATTTAATTTTGAGCTCTCCAATGGCTAGCTAAATCTTTTGTTATATTTCATCGTTGATAAACTTTGAAAATTATTTTTATTTTTTCGTCCCTCATTTTTTTTTGATCGGCAAAGAAAAATTTCATTTAACATCTTGAAATTAAAAGTACAGGAAGATGAGATGCATTGAGAGAGATTCGGAAGTATAAAAATACCCCTACTACTGCTACTCGCATCTATACAACCAACCCCTAAGCCTCTCGATTTTTAATATAAAAAGTTAAGAAGAACTTAACTAAAAAAATAAAGTACATGAATCCCCACGTAATAACCCACAAAGACACCCAAAAAACAAACTAAAAAACAAACTACACAAGACCACAGTAGCACCTGATTACAACGCCCACTATCAAATTTTAAAGCTAAAATAATCACTTCTTCAACTCCCAACATCTATGCTGCTTCAAATCTTGACAGCCCACAAGTTGCGCACCCACGTCTGACAACTCCCAATGCCCAACGCCCGCCTGCCCAACTCCCAACATCTCTGCTGTCCATCAGACCCACGTCTCCTTCTGCTGCATCAACTCCCCATGACCACGTCTCTGCTGCTGCTGCGACACCGCTCCGGCCGAGAAAACAACACCACCGGGAAGACAATCAACACACACTGACCAAACCCAGCTCTCCTCTCTCTGACGGCAGCCACCCAGCCGAGAAAACTACACCGGGAAGACAATCAACACCACTGACCAAACCCAGCTCTCCTCTCTCTTTCGGCAGCCACCCACACACACACGGCAGCCACCAACAGCACATACGGCAGCCACCTACACCATACACCCAACACTCTCACACACCATACACTCAACACTCACACAACCCATCACCACCAGACCATACCCACACTCAACACACCCACCATACACACTTCATACACCACACAAAACCCAGCACCGAGAGACCCAACTCCATCTTCTCACAACACACCATACCCGGGAAGACTACACCACCTCCGCCACACTCCCAATGTCCACTCCATGCTACTACTACTCCTCTCCTCATATTCTAACACACACCCAAAGCCCACTCTATGCTGCTACTTCTCACTTCAACTTCTATCTCACACCCAAACACCAATGCCACCACCGGGAAGACAACACCCAATACCCACTGCCAAGCTCCCAATATCCACTCCAAGCTGCTACTTCTCCTCACCTCATCTTCTATCGCACACCCAAAACCCTCTGCCAAACTCCATAACCAACAGGTCTTCACTTTCCTCCTCGGAACCGCACACCCACCGAACAAATGGTAGAACTTCACCCCTCAAACTCTCAGTCGAGGAGGAGCGCTCGAGTGACATCCGGACAGAAACTGGATCGCCTATGATACCCCTGTTCCCTCCCAAAAGCTCACCCCTCAAACTCCAACTCTCCAAAGAGCGCTCGAGTGAAAACAAAACACCTGGACACACAGAACAAACTCCCGCAGCAACGAGACACACCAAAGTGGGTAGAAACGGGGGATTCAAGTTTATTGAAAAGGAACACTAACAAGACAAAGTAAAAAACGAGCAAGGCCAGCCGACCGCCATAGCCAAAGGCGGCGGCCAGCCGGCCCAAAAAAGAGGCCGGAGGAGGAGGTTTTAAGAGAAGGAAAAAGGAATTTTTTAGAGAGAGAGAAAAAATGCCAAATTTACTTTTAACGTTTTGCATTAAAACTTAAATAAATAACATTTTGCATTATTAGAACAATATTACTAAAGTATGATAATATTTTGGTATTATTCTTTTTTTTTTTATGGGGATATTATTCATTATTAAAATATAACAATAATTAATAATTTAACTATTAAATCATTGTCCATGTCCAACAAATTATAAATCAGACTTTCGAAAGATTGGTTCGAGCATTGCTTTTTGTAAGCATTACAAGTGTTGTAGGTGTGAACAGATCACAACCCTTTATGGATGCTCTAAGAATTGCTTATTTTCAGAAAAGAAAATGGGTAAAATTTTTAATTTAATGGTTGTCAACAGATTTATTCTCAGAACTTAATTAATTGAATATACAAAGCTTAGAAATGCCAACAAAAACATTAATTTAAAAATAAAATTTCCCCCACCTACTACATAAAAAATATTGAAAAAATAGCTAACAAGTCCTATTTTGCTCTTAATATTACCATTAAGTCCTATCAAATTTCAATATGAAGAATTAAGTCCTATTTGTCATAAAGATGTTCTCAAAAGTTTTATTCTTGAGGGGTGCTAATAAATTATTTTGGACCTCTCATTTTTTTGGACCTCAATTTATAAATTTTGAAACTCTTAAAATTCCCCTCTCCAAATAATACCAAAATTATCCTTAAACATTCCATCTATTGAATGCACAACTCCCATACCCCCAAAAAAACTTTCCTTCCAAAAAATCTAACAAAACCCACTAAGAATAAGAAGAGCCTCATCCTTTTCAAAACCCACGAAGAAGAAGAAGAAGAATAAGAAATTGTCTATGCCAGTTTAACCATTGTCACAGTTGGTATGCTCTCTCTCTCTCTCTCTCTCTCTCTCTCTCTCACACACACACACACTCACTGCTTCTTCTAAACTGAAACTACTGAAATTGAAAAAATAAAATTTCTGCGAGTGTTAAGAATTTTAACCGTTAAAAATGTCAATAAATTTCTATGTTCAGACCTGCATTTCCGAACAAATAATCTATATTCGGGAATGTGTTCACAAAAAATAAGTAACGTTTAGGCTTGTATTCCCAAACTTAAAAAAATGAAAACTTTTACAAGCGTTAACAATTTTGACCGTTCAATGTAAATTTTCATATTCAGACATGCATTCCCGAACATTACTTATTTGTTCTGGAACCTATTCCCAAACAAATAAGTAATATTCAAGCCTGTATTCCCGAACTTGAAAAAATGAAAACTTCTACAAGTATTAACAATTTTGACTGTTCAATGTCTTAAGAAATTTTCATGTTTTGACCATTCAACGTAGGTAATCAAACGGTTGCCACCATTACTGCCGGAATATTGTCGTCACAAGGTTTTCAAAGTTTTGAGAGCGGGTAAATTTTGAAGGTGGGATTTGACGAAGATGGATGGGTGGTGATAGAGGTAGATGTTCTCATAAATCATAATTCATGATGTAGTAGGTGTATAAGTTTAATTATGAGATAAAGTATCCCAAAACTAATGATATCCTTTGTAGTAATTTTATTTGAGGTTTTATTCTAATAAAAAAATATTTAAAAAAAAGCTAAAAATTAAGGGGTCTAAAATAATTTATGGGGTGCTAATAGCAGCACTCTTATTCCTCCATAATGATGTATCTGATCCCACTTTTACCCCTCATTTAATATGAACAACAATTTCATAAATATTTTAATTTAAATAAAATTATATTTTTGATTGTAAAATTTATGATATTGAATTAAAAAATTTCATAAATTAAAATGAAAAAATTACCAGTAAGTTCTATTTTGTTTTGAAAATTACTATTGAGTTATATCAAATTTCAATATTAATTAACATGTCCTATTTTATTTTTTATTTTATAAATTGTTATAAAAAATTTAATTATTCATAATAGTATATTTTATTTTATTTTTCTCATTAAAATATGAACAAAAAATTTCATAAATTATTTATTTTATATAAAATTTTACAATAAAAATATTTTAATTGTTGAAATTAAATAAATTTTTACAAACAAAGCTATAAATATAAGATTCATCAACTATTTCATGCATTAAGAAATATATAAAATTTTCATTGCATTACTTTTCATTACTCTTTGGAATTTTAATAGAATTTAGCCTTTTTAGATTGCTTACACTTAAAAAAATTCATAATATGAAATAATAAAAAAATTAGGGTAAACTACCAATAGGTCCTACTTTGGAGACTTATTACTTAATAGGTCCTATTTTGGAGACTTATTACCCATTAGGGTCTTGCTACATCCCCCTAAAAACACCCCCCCTAATCCCCCTAATTTCCATATCAAGTAAGAAAAAACTTTAAAAAAAAAAAACAGTTTCCTAAAAAGGCAATTAGGGGGATTAGGGGAGAGGATTTTAGGGCTCCCAAACATTTCCCTACCCATTAAGTCCTATTTGATATAATTTATTAAGTGATAAAGATAAATTTATCGGTCTTTTTTTTTTATGAATAATTTTATAGTGATAAATTTATCAGTCTCTTTGTTTTATGAATAAATTTTTAGTGATAAATTTATCACTCTCTTATTTTTATAGTATTAAATTTATTAGTTAGGACCTGTAGGTAAATAACTCTAGTTAACAGGACTAATTGGTAAGTACCCCAAAAAATTATGCATTTTATACTATAGCTGTTTCAATGCAATTGTTATTTATAATTTTTTAATATAATATTAATAATTTTTACAATTAAAAATTTTAATTTTAATTAAGTTACCATTATGGAGGAATAAACCTTTTGAAAATATTTTATGACAAATAGGACTTAATTGTCCATATTGAAACTTGATAGGATTCAATAGTAATCTTAAAAGAAAAATAACACTTATTGATTATCTTTCTAAAAAACATTATTTTTTTTAATTTTTTTTTTTTAAAAGTGCAACTAATTTTTAGAAAGAAATTATGAAAGCTCAAGATTTCATGCAAAAGCCCAACCCACTGCAAGACCATGGTGAACCCACAGCCACACCATGGTGGATCCAAAACCTGACCGGGCTTGTATATCTATTATCTATTACTTAAGGAAATTACCAGTTATCCTATTTATCAGACTTATTTATTTATAAGTTTTACTGTTTTTTAATCCATCAACATCCTCAAGCATTGAAAGCAAAGTAAGCATTTAAAAATTTATTCGTATGTTAAGGTCTTGTTTGAAAATATCACTTTTTAACTTAAAAGTCAAAAGTCATTAAAAAAAAGTTAAAAATCTAACAAATTATACAAAAAAAGTCAAAGATTCTATTTTTTCTCTACTTTTTACACATCTTTTCGTAAAAAATCAAAAAATCAACCCAAATATACTAATTATTTTTATTTTATATTTTAACCAAAAAATTTTAAAAAAAATTATTAAAATAATCTGTTCCACCTAAAAAGATGTACAAGACTTATCAAATAGGGCAACCGGTAATCTACCCAGGAGCATTCTTTTAGTTTTTAGGATGACAAAAATGTAATTTACAAAATAAAGAAACAAGAAACAGCATCCGTGCATCCCAAAAATGTTAAAAGATTTTTAAAAAAAATAAATTATAATTAATACTTACATAGTGTGGATCTCATATGACTTGAGTCCTACACCCATGCGAATATTATGTAAAAATTGTTATAATCTTTTAGGATCTGTAACATTGCTTTAAAAAAAAAAAAAAAAAAAGAACTACAAAGCCCACAGACCCAAATGAAGAAAAAGTCATCAAAAAATTAATCTTGGTTTTAAAAAATCACCAATTTTCTCATAGATGTGATTTGAAGAAAACTTAAAACAATACTAGCCGTCATCATCGTCCTTACCACCGTTGAACAAAATCCACAATTGGCTAGAGCTTTAAAACAACCAAAATAGTAGAAGATACCATTATGAATGTTGAAATCCAAAAATAAAGATACAACAAGAAAAACACTCTTTTTATCAAAATCGGAAAGAAACTCTCATACCGCTCTTCCTATACATAAAAACCTTAGTTCTACACAATAGAAGTATAATTGGGCTCTTAAAAGAGTGCCCAAGGGACACCAGAAATCTCTCCCGGCACCCCACTCTGGGAGTTGTATGTCATTTTTTATGAATGAATAAACTTTTGTGATTTCAAAAATCTTCTAACAAATCTTCTAGCCACCCTTTTTTAATGCGATAGGGAGTTTCAATTTGCATATCACAAGTTTTTCTAGTTCACATCATTTTATCAGTTCAAATATGAACTAAAAGGAAAAAATTAATTATTCAGATATTAATGAAAACTCACTTCGATAGTTGATATTCAAAAAATTAATTGAAATAATTGTTGAGAGTCCATGGTAAGAACGTTATAAAGCATTAGGTCTAATAAATATTTTTTATTAGTGAAAAATCCACCATTTGTGAAATAGTTGGTGAAAAATCCTTTTGTTAGTTTTGGAAGACATTTTATTTTCAATTTTACCACTTATTAATTTATCTATTGACTTCTTTTATCTATTGACTTTCAGTGACTATCTGGTAAAAAATTTTCCCTATTTGTTCAAAGTTTTTCCTTATCTATTCAATTTTTTTTCCCATTTTCTCTTCAAATATGTGTAAATTTTATTATCTATTCAATCTTTTTTATTTGTTGAAATACCAATCCAAACCAAATTTTATAATCTTTTCAACTTTTTGCATATTTGTTTGAATTTATTTGTTTAATTTTTACTCTGCAGATCTAGTTTCTCTCTCCTCTCATCTCTCCTTTTTGTTCCAGTGCTGTGAATGTCCAGCCAAAGAAGAAGATTTCAACCCTATTTTTTCTACACTCTCATCCAAATCCAACAAGAAATCCAATTTCATCCAAAACACCATACAAATTTCTACAACAAATATTTTCACAAAAAAAAAGACAAACAAACAAACAAACAGACAACAATTAAATTAAATTAACACAACCACAACAATCAAGAACAAGAAGATCTACAAAATAAATAAATAAAAATAAAATAATCTGCCATTATAGATCTAGTGTTTTTTGTGTGTTTGAATCACCATTACATTCATAAAACACAGAAAATGCATAAAATGAAATTTGAGACATTAAATGCATGAAAAGTGGAAGGGTAGTATGGTCATGTTGAAGGAGCTTGTCCTTATGGACGAAAGGTTTTGAATTTATGTACATAGAGCCCTACTTAATTTCCGGTACGTAGTTGAAAACAGCATTAGAAAATGAAACGTATGAACTGCTAGACGAAACAAAGACCAACTTTTGTATCAGAACTTTCTTTCCCATCATGTGATTCCATGCTCCATAGTACCACAAAAATGGACTGGTCACCATCTTGATAGAGAAATTAAACCACACTAGACATATATTCTTTAATTTTAAGAAAGTTGGCGCTCCTTCCTTTACTACCATCAATTTTATATGCTAATAATATTTTTCTTCTTAATTCGAATAATCATGTGGTCCATATTGCCTCCTAAAATTTCTTATCATTTCATATGATTCCATGTTATCCAACAAATGGACTTTGTCACCATCCTCAAAAAGAAAGACATGGGATCATTGACATAATGTGAGAACATCATCTTTTCAAGGCTGGGTTGCAATCGGCTGTGGCGGCTTGCATTATTTGGTCAATGCCAGAGTCGGCCCACAACACTAACCAATCAGTAGAAGCCACCTCAGTCTGTTTTAAATCCATAACAGATTTAAATTCTAACACAACATCAACTTTGTAACACAAATAAAATTCTAACTTTACAATAAGGTATAGAATTGAACGTGATTACATCGAAAATATTTATAAACAATCTCCATTTCAAGCAATAAAAGGCATATCAATTATTGTTCTCAGTTCAGGAATGCAGAGCCAAGAAGTTGACAAATCAGGAAGAAATATAATGCCTATGAGTTGAAGAAATTTCTAAATTACACAAAAAATTTATTTATTTATTTATACAGAAATACAAAAACAAATTTCTTTATTGCCCATAAAGATGGAAAATTTAAACTTACTGCACACTGACACGCTGAAAGGAACATAAATCCCAACTGTTTATATGCTTCTAGCGGAACGAGATGACCGGCTGCGATTACTTACACTACCTTGATCTTTCTTCACCATGGCCTCCAGATTCTGAAAGCATTTGAAAGTCCTAATCTGTACATACATCATGAACCCGAATAAGCAATCAAAAACCAACAAATAAAAATGAGAGAGAGAGAGAGAGTAATCATTCATGCAAGAGCATGCAAATGTGGAAATGATAGCCAAAAGGACCACCCTACTAAAAGTAACACCTAGTTCCCCAAAAAAGGTAATATTTGGCACAAACAAACAAACAGGCCTGTTGAGGTTCGAATAGAGTATAAACAGAAGTAAAAGGACATTTCATTTATATATGCCAAGGAAGAGGGGAAAAAACAAAACAAAACAAAAAACCAAACAAAAAAATTAAACGAGAGAGAGAGAGAGAGAGAGAGAGAGAGAGAGAGAGAGAGAGAGAGAGAGAGAGAGAGAGAGAGAGAGACAAAAACCTTCCAACGCCTCTTGTGACCAATACTGCTATAGATGGTCTCCAACCTAGAAATTATTTGCCTGAATGTCGGTCTCTTGGCTGGGTTCTCACTCCAGCACACCTCAATCAACCTGTGACAGAAATATAGGATCAAGACTTCTTAGGTAAATATCGCAACAAACTGACTCTCATTAAAATTTAACAGTTACAAACCAAGACAAGAGTTTAAGAAAATATAAACCCTAATTTCAATACCTGGATGTATGTATCTAATCTGTCTAAGTATTCCTCAAGTACAGAAAAAATGTTCATGTATATTGACAAATCTATGTGTAATTAAACGTTTCCAAATTTGAAGCTAATTAACAAAGGTTTTTTGGATGAGTGAAAGCTAATTAACAATGCATAATGAAGCGACGTGAAGAAAAACACAAGTACAATAAAAAAAGTTGGCATACTCAAATTGAAGTGGTTGCATTATATGTAGGCTTTATTTACTACATAATGGCTTTTGTTTTTTTAGTAATATGGTTAGATTTCCTCTAATCGAGACCCTTGGGGGTTCGAAATATCTGTTAGGGTGATCTTATTAAGCCCTAATGTCCCATTGGTTATCAAATGGGACATTAGGTTATTAAGACTTTCATGACTGGTGAACAGGAAGACTTTCATGACTTTTAGGGTTCTAATGAATGTACAAAAAATGGTTATCAAATGGAGAGTAGAAAAATAATTGCAAAGTAATGAATGTACAAATGATTCATGCATTGGATTGTGCAAATAAAATTTGTGCCTTCATTACTTCGTAATTATATTTCTTAATCACCACTATTTTGAAATCTTCCCTTATTACTGTTATTTTATTTTATTTTATTTTTTTTGGGTGTGGGTAACATTCATGGCTTCCAACGACACCCAGTTGAGTCCCTATTTGATGGGGGTCTGGGAAGGGTAGATTGGGCACAAACCTCTCATTTCACATAATTTGCACAAAGTGGTTGTCCTCAAGTTAAAACCTACAACCTCAACGTTAGCAGGCTGCACTTTATGTTGGGGATGAACTCTGCATTAACAGCTCTAATACCCCATATTAAAATATGAAACCCATGTGTCAATGGAAAGCATACCCAATATAATATATGCACACACATAAGAAACACACAATATTTAATGTGGTTCAGCCCAAATGCCTACATACATATGAGAGAGATAAACCACGGTATAGAAAATAAAGAGTACATGTGAGATGACCAAACGTACGGAAAACACACCACTACTCGAACCCCATGTCAAGGTAGTTGAGCTCTTGCTCACCCTGGTGCTTATTTTCTCATCCATATACCATTACACATTTTCCTCACTATTCTATCTCACACCCATTGGAGAGACTTCTCTCCCTCTCTCTCAATCTCAACTCAACAAATAAACCCATATACCAAAATGAAGACCCAAACAATGCCTTTGCAAGACCCAATGTCGGATGCACCATGAATCAAAGAATGAAGACCATGCATGTATCAATAAATCATAATCCAATATGCCTCTTCATTGCCAACTACCGCTCTCTAGAAAGCAAACCGCGTGCACCTTCACACAACAATTACTTTACCACTCTCCAAGCCATAAATGAAGATACACCATCCATGCATCATGCATGCGGCTCCACAAAACCCAACTCCATTAAATATTTATTTTTCCATTTCACATAATCAGAAAACCCAACACTATAGCTCCCACTTCCAAAGAAATGGTGCCATCTGAATTCACTTTTTCCCCAACTACAATCACTTATCAATGTGTTACAAGCCTCTTCCACTCAACATAACACCATTCATTAACAGGTAAATGTTTTAGTCCCCACCATGCATTCTACATTCCTACCCAAGTCCAAACTAGTTCTTACAAGAAACTATTGAGAAAAAAATAATTTCAAAAAAAATCATATTTCCAGGGCCGGCACAATCGTCAGTTTTCTTCATTATAACAATTATAATTCAGCCTCCAAAACAACTATTAGAAAGAGATTAGAAAGCTACAATGGAGAGCATTTTGTGATAACTAACAGAGTGCTGAATTATTCTTAAAGACCTACAGCTCCACAAATTTTGATGAGTTTGCTTTGTCTTTTAACAGTTTCAGTTTGTACACCTTTCCACGGGGTTGGGCAGATCCATGCAGCAACCTACAGACTAAGAAACAAGCAACCTCCCGGAATGTCAATTTGCAAAATACAACCTCACAGAGTATCTCAATTCGTAAAATATGAAGTCCTGAAACTGACATTACGGCCAAATAACACAGCAATACTTTTGGAAATGATTCTATCTCATGTCAAATATGAGTAGATTTGTTCAAGTCAATGATTCTATCTCACGTTGGTTATTTTTTTCTTTTTTTTCTCACATCATTCTTTTACAGATATTTAACATGTAATTTACAAAAATAAAATAAAGTGTGGCAATTTCGATCCAACCTATTTAACATTAAAAAGAAAATAGCTCTAGATGAAAATAGTCTCCAAATTGAGAATTCAAGGCAGGTTCAACTTAAAAGTTGACCACATATATTTCTATCACTTTTGTCAATCTAATGACTCTCCCTTGCCCAACTCAAGCCTGGCTCTTACTCACACCTATTATTCACTGCTATAAAGTAAAATTGGTGAAAAATGACGCATGTTTACAAAGAACGAAAAGGCCTACTTGTAGGGGCAGAGCCAAAAATTCAATAGTTTTGGGTAATGGGAAATAAATAAATAAATAAATAAAATTTAGGTTTTCGAAGAAAACTCATAAATAGATTGGCAAGGCAAGCTTCAGAGAATGTGGCATACATGATAGAGAATATGTGCAGTGGAGCAGGAACTATTATTCTTATTTATTAAAAAAGAAAAGAAAAGGAACTACTGCCCAAATGTAATGTGTCAAATACTATTAAACTGAGGAAACAGACATGGGGCCTATTACACAGCGTCCTACTAAGGTTATCAAAAACAAAAAATGCTATGACACCTTTCAAAAATTTATGTTAAGGTCCCATTCATTTAACTTGCAAATAGACAATGATTTTATGTCCTATAGAATCAACAAAAGAGAACAGGTGCTATCCATTTTCGTATGCTTCAATCTTGCCTCATTTTGCATTCATCAAATTCCTACTAAAGCAAGAAGGTCAGCTAGAAAATATGGATTATATCTCACCATTTCCACATAAGTAATTTAAACATGGAATGTCAGCAGCATGCAGGCATTGATGGGCGAAAAAGAGAGAAGAAAAAGTGGTGACACAATCACCAAATAAGAAGATACTGCTCTATTTTGCAAAGGCTAAAAAACAACACATTTTTTCCCAAACTTTTTGTTTTTAGTAATAATATAAAAAAAAAAAATTAAATTTGTATCAAAAGGTTTTTTCTTCTCAGGTTCTTCTAGTCTAGATGTAGCACTCCGTGTTTCTTGGTATAATGGAATTATATTTGACTTTTTGATTATCATAGTTGTAATTATATTACGTTCAATTAATTATATTTAGAAATATATGTTTCTCAGTATTTTTGTTATGGGTGTTCCTTACCCTTAGGCCTATGGCCGGGGAAGATAGTAGATGTGTTGTTGCATAAGTATGTGTAGTGAGTTGAGTTATGGAATTGGGTTATGACTTGTATCTGTGAATGTGCTTTCGAAACCAATGTGGAGACGAAATTCTTTTATATTAACATGGAGGTTTAAATAACCAAGATTGTATTGTGAAGAAATGTTTTTGGAACTACACTAGATAATTGGAAAGAAAACAAATGATTTTACACCTTGTAGTATTCAAATGGATGTTTTTGGAGAAAATATACTTATATAAGTAAATTTTGAAATATTAAATTGTCACATTATTTATATTGTACGTCATGGTGCATTCATGATCATAGATACCTGTATGTTATTATTGTTTAGGATCATATTAGGATCTTTACTGAACTTTATATTCATCCCACGTTGCTAATCATTTTTCATGTGCAAGTTGAGAGATAATTCAAGATTGGTGATCTTCCTTAATTGTTGGCCACGGGACCTATACTTGTTGGCGGAACGCCATTGTTGTAAAAGGGTTAAACCTTTATTTTTAATATAAAGATGTAAGCCTACGGGCATTTTATTTAAATGTAATTTATGTTGCATTCTATATATGTACGATTGAAAGGACTTTCATTTGTTTATGGAAGTAATGTATGTATAGTTCTGTTTGTTCTTAATGGAAATGGATTTATGTTAATGGACATGGTAATGCTATTTGGTAATAAAAAGTGCGACGTGACAACTTGGTATCAGAGCTAACAGGATTTGAATACCTTGGGCTTGTGGGAAGTGTTTTTTACCACAATGGGCTTATTATGCTTGATGAGGACGTTTGCATATAGTTAGGATAAGTGTTAGGACTCTATGTGTTGCATTTATGTGAGCATAGAATTAAGTTTCATGGATAGTGCTGATAACCAGTGAACTTGCTTTGAGATCTTATTGGAAACACACTTGATCAACGTGGTTTCTTATGAGAATTTCTTGAGAGTTCCGAGACGAGTAGCTATCTTTGTGGACTTGATTTGACTATGTGATTAAATGTTTAACTATTTATGTAAATAGGATTGCGTGATTTTGTGTTAAGTGTGTCTTGTACCTTAGCAATGGTGAGTGTGTGCCTCGAGGAAGGCCGTTGTGTTGTTCACTAAATTTGGTTTTGTTTTTGGCTTATAAGATGTCTACACGAGGAAGTGGAGGTCGTATTTGGAGTAGAAGTGTCAGTAGGGGCACAGCAGTTCCGTTAGCACCTGTCCTTACAGTATCGACTATGGGCGAGAAAGTTGCATGCGAGATTTTAAGGGCAAAGAGAGATGTTCTAGCTCACAATGAGAGGAACCATGTTCATACCCTCAAGCTTACCAAGGAGTTTCTCTGCTCCAATCCACTTAAGTTTTTGGGAGAGCCTAAACCATTGAAGGCAGAAAATTGGTTAGAACAAATTACCAAGACTCTTGATATGCTCAGAGTCAAGGACGAGGAGTTGAGGGTTGTTTTAGTTGGTTTCCAACTGAAGGGAGATGCCGGTTATTAGTGGAAGTCTGCAAAGATTTCTGTGGGCACCACTTGGGCTGCTTTCACTGAGGCTTTTTTGGCTAAGTATTTTCCTCCGTCCACTTGGGAAAGATTAAGGAAATAGTTTGTTGAGTTGCGCCAGGACAATACTCCTTTAGCATAGTTTGAGGCAAGGTTCACTAGTTTGTCAACTATGAAGCACGGACACGGACACGACACGGATACGCAAAAACACAAATTTTCAAAAAATGAGGGACACGACACGCTGGAGACACGTTCAATATATATAATTAATTTTATTTATTATATGTCATAAAATTATAAAAAAAAAAATCATTAAAAGGTAATAAAATATACAAAATAACACTATTAAAATTATAAAAAATAAACATTTAATTGATTTAACATCATATATATCATTCACAAATAAAATTGGTTCCTATAATAAAATTAATAAACATATATCATTAAAATTATATACTCAAACAAAAGAAAAGAAAAAATAAAATAAAATCATAATAAAAGAAAAGAAAAAATTAAATTAAAATCAGAATAAAAGAAAAAAGAAAATTGAATTAAAATCAGAATAAAAGAAAAAAGAAAATCAGAATAAAAGAAGGGCGAGAGAGAGAAGACAGAGGCGAGAGAGATCGACTGAGGAAAGAAGACAGGCTGAGAGAGAGAGACAGAGAGAGAGCGACTGAGGGAAATTGAAGAAGAATGAAGATCAAAGATCGAAGAAGAAGAGGTGTACCCTAACGATGAAGGGCGAGAGATGACTGACGACCGACGACCGACGAGAGATGACCGACGAGGAGCGACGATCGACGAGAAGAGAAGACGAACGACGAAGTCAGGTCCTCTCTTTCTCACCCTTTCTCTGCTGTTTCTCTTCTATTCGAACTAGATTCGAAGTAGATTAGGGCAAATTTTGATCTGTTTTTCCTTATTTACAAGTCAACCCCAAAAAATTTTAGTAAATTGTGAAATTACCCCCGTACGTGTCCGAGCGTGCCTACAACGTGTCCGGATGTGAAAAAAAAATTTTAAAAAAAGGGGACACTCTCTGCTGCGTGTCGGACACGTGTCCATCGCGTGTCCGACGCGTGTTCGACACTGGTATGGAGCCCTCGGAGAGGTGTCCGTGCTTCATAATTTGTCGAGGTTCGCTCCAGAGTTGGTCGCTACAGAGGAGCGTCGTTTTGAGTTTGAGGGAAGGTTGTGGGATGATATCAGGGAAAAGGTTGTCAGGGCTGTGTTTAGAGATTATCACACACTTGTAGAGGCAGCAGCTCACGTGGAAGCCGTTATTCTTAAGGTTGGTCAGGATGGAGAGAAAAAGGCCATATCGGCAATTTTGACTGTTCGGGGAGGTGGTAGACCTAATAAGAATTGGAGACGGGCGAGATCTCAGGCATAGGCGCAATTGTCACCTCAATCTACTTTTGTTTCTTCGGACTCGTCCTTTGGGAGGTCCAATCAGACTCAGGCTTCTTCAAGTCAATCGCGGAATAGAGGACTACCTACTTGTTCTAGGTGTGGTTGATCGGGTCATATTTGATGTCATTGCGCTCTACGTGGGCAGGACAACTTTCAATAGTCCAAGCGGGGATGGTGGTGATGTTATGGTGTGGTGGAGTTTTATTATTTTGTAATATAATGTGATGTTATTTTATTTAGGACTTTATGCCTACACACGTTGCATATGTATGTATTGTGTTGAAAAGTGTTACAAGGATTGGAAATCCTAATTTTATTATGTTGTATTACTTTTCTGAGTTAAGCATGTGTTGTCTTGTGATGCCTTGGATTGATTTAGAGTTGTTTGTTGAAAAGCAGAGGTTTGTTCATTGTTTTGACTAGTCTTGAATGTAGTGAGGATGGAGTGTATGGTTCTAAGTGTGTTTGTTTTGGAGTGGTGTGATACCTTAGGGTTCTGTGAGATGGGTAAGAGTTACCCGGTGGATTGTGAAAGTGTTTGGAAAGAGTATGAGACTTGTATCTTTTAAAGATGAGGGCGGTGCATGTGTTTGTAGTTTGTTGAGAATTGATAGTTGTGTGTGGATACGATTTGAGTGCGATGTTTAGGTGTGGGTGCCGTTTCTATGTGGGGGGAATTTATTTTACATGCTGGAGTTGTGTTCTTAGGTAAGAAGGGTAGTGTTGGTGATGCTTGTTTTGTGTATACGAGGTTATGTGAATGGCCGTTGACCATATCGGTCTTTTGCACGTGGAGGGATGAGAGCGTTTGCCATACAAGCATCTCAATGGTGGTTTGTTTGGGGAGCAAGAGTGGTGTGGTCTAATCGTAAGGAATCTGGTGTGATTCAAGAAATATGTAGGTATGTGGGTTTGCGTGTGAAACTCCATTTTGAAGAAATCGATGATGGGCAGCATGTTAATGTTGGGTGCCAAGTGTTGAGGGTTGTTGAGTTGGTTGATTGGTTGGTTGTTGTCGGAATTGGGTTGACATATAGTCACTGCGAGAGTAGCTTGGAATTAAACATAAGGGTTGTAAGGTTGAGCAGCGCTTTAGTGTGGACTTGTGAGTGTTTAGTCTCGTGTAGGCAAATGTGAAGTTGGTGTGAGTTGGTGGTAATCGGGTTGGGGTTACGTGTTGAGGCCATCGTGTTGTGAGCGCTTTTGCGCCATTGTGTGATTGATAGATGGTGATGGGAATGAGGCTCTCAAGAATATGTAAACTTTATTTGTGCTTTCATATATTATTAGCACAGTTGTTATTTCTATTAATTTGTTGTTATAAAAATGTTGTTTTTGGTGTTGTAGTATTACTATAAGAGTGATGGGTGTTGTTGGGTGACGGTTGAGGTTCACTAGTTATTTTATGTTGAGAAATGAATTCGGAAAATGAATTTTTCCTTGAGTTGTGGCCTCGGATGGCAGTGCTGAACTGTAATGTTGTAGGTTCAATCTAAGTGGTCATAAATGATTTCGATGCGTAGTTTATATGATTTAATAAAAGCTGAATCTAACAAATCATGAGAATGTGAATGAGTACGTGTTCTGAATAACACTTTATTTTGTTTTCAAAGGATAGTTGCAAAATTTTAAGTTTTACGTGGAAATCAAAAACGTATTTGGTTGTGGGCGGTGCAAGTTTGAGCACCTTTTTAGAAAAAAATTTATATACAAGAGAGAGATTTTCAAAGAAAATGAGAAAATGAGGAAAATTGTTTTTTTGAAACATGGATGTGTTGTGAATTATGTCACCTTTCATGGTTGGTTTGTGTAGTGACTTAACTTGGATTGGTACTCGTGTGTTTAGGTATTTTGTTTTAAGGAGGGTTTGGTTTTGTTGGGGCTTATTGTGCCGGAGTGTTGTCTTTTGGGCCGTGTTTTCGTGGTAAGTCATCTTCTTTTGTGAGAGTTAACCGAGAGTTTTGTTGTGAGGCTAGTTTTCTTTTCCTTAGTGCTCAGATGTTGAGCACCCAGTGGTGGTTGACGTCTTTGGAGTGCACGTAGAGTCCATCGCTTGTTTTCTCATCTCGTAGACTCCAATGAGTTGTGTGGGTTGAATAATCATTCGTGCCCTCTTTCTTGCATTTTTGTTGTTCGGGTATCTTTAGGGCCCCGAGGTGTTGGACTGGGATCCAGGAAATTATCCCAAATATGGATCTAGACTTGGACGGTTGGTTGTATTTCCTTTTGTAATTGGTTTGCCTTGTGTTTTGGTGCATTCTTAATTTCGAGAACGAAATTTCCTAAGGTGGATTGTAGCATTTCGTGTTTCTTAGTATAATGGAATTATATTTGACTCTTTGATTATCATAGTTGAGAACCTTCTTAGTCGATATTTGAGCCTTAGTTGAAGTGTTACCATAGTGGTTGGGCAAGATTGGATCAAAAACTCCAAATTCACATAGTTGTTGAATAGTCTTCACTCTTCTATCATTTTCTCTCTCCACACTTTGAATCTTGATGTGAGGCTAGAACCATTGGAAAGCTTACTTCCAAGGTTTCCATTTGGACACAAGAACAACCCTAAATGGAGTCGGATGAGAGAGTTATGCCTGTTTGAAGTTTGCAAATCTGTGTTATGTGCATAGTTCACTCGAGCACAACTTTCACCACTCGAGCAGTCCATAGACCCTTCCAACTCAATTTTTCAAAATTGCCTGAGATACTGGAAGCCTTGATTCACTGCTCGAGCGCACTTTTGACTGCTCGAGCAATCTGTACAGAATCATATCTTTAGAAGTCACTTTTTGGGCCAAATTTCTTCACTTTTCACTCTCTCTTCTCTCTCTTTCTACCATTTTTGAGTTTTCAAGCTTTTTAACCTTAATTTCATCTATTTGTAAACATCTTTGACCCTTAGTTCAATATACCAAAATGTAAAGCTCGGCAAGGGCTTCCATTTAATCTGAGCAGATCGTCATTTCGTCGCCAGTGATTTTTGGGTTGTCTCCTCATCGCTTCAAGAGATAGAGATTCTTTTGCTCCTCTTCAATACCTCTTTATAGATAGACATATGATAGTTTTTTTATTGCATTTAAAAATATATTTGTTAAGAGATTTTCCAAAAGCATGAAAGGGGATTTGGGGTTTGAACTTTAGGAGTTAGAATTGTATGATTGATGGTTGATTTGGTATGTTAGGAAGTAGTTAATCATGTCTATGTTTATCATGGCGAAAAACGCTAATTTATTGTCAAGAATTAATAAACAAAATGGGGTAAAGTTGGGTAAAAGTTGGGTCATGAGTTATGAGATTGAACAAATGTTTTGGGGGATTGAATTAATACTTGGTTACTAAAAATGAGATTTTTGTTAAACAAAAAGAGGTTTAGCTATGGTTTGGAAATGTTGAGGGTTTGGAATACCCAGTTTGGTATTTGAACATAAAACAATGAGCCTAATTCTTTTATGAGATGAAATGGGAATGTGGTTATTGGTAATGTTGATGTTTTGAAATTGCGAATCTAATTCATGAGAGTCATTTAATTATCTATTTAGAGGTTTTGTCCTTGGTCATCGGTGGAGGGTGACGTTGTTATTGAATAAATTATGTGTATGTTTTACACTTGTACGGTATTTATGTAGTCTAGCATGTTGTGTTATTGCTTGGATGTTGTTTAGGAGGTCTGTTTCTCTCTGATTAAGCTGGTAAAACGTGGTGCCTTGCTAGAGGTTCCTCTCCCTTTTGGTTTGTGCCCAATAAAGCGTGAAAATGAGATCCGTTTCTCTCCCGGAGGCAGGTAAAGCGTGGCGCCTTGAAATAGATTCCTCTTCCTCCAATTTGTGCCCGATAAAGTGTGACCTTGGGGTCATTCCCCTCCAGGTGAGGCCGATAAAGCGTTGTGTTATGTGGATTGTATCATTTGCCATCTGTGCTGTAGGCCGATGGAAATGAAAGTATGTATTACGTTCAGTTAATTATATTTAGAACAATATGTTTCTTGGTATTTTTGTTATGGGTGTTCCTTGCCCTTGGAAGCACAATTGTCCCAAGAAGGGACGTCAGTCTGCTCAATCTTCTCAGTCGCCTCAGACACAGTTTCGACCTCATGCTGCTTATATTGCATCTGCTCCGACTTCTGATCCTGACTTGGCTTCCTTGCGTGCTTATAAGGCTCAGCTTCAGCACCTCCTGTCCACCTCTCAGCCCCTCCTGTCCACCTCTCAGCCATCTCCATCTGCCCCTGCTCTCACCTCTCTTCATTCAGGTTTGTTTGGATCCTCTTCAAGTATCTCCTCTTCTGTCTAACTTTTTGACTCTAGTGCCTCTCATTATATGACTCATCACCTCTATATCCCCCCCTCCATCTCCTATTACTATTAATACTGCTAATGGGTCTGGTATGCCTGTTCCCTCTGTTGGGTCTGTCTTATCCTCTGCCATGTTTGTTGTTATTATTCCCTCTGTTCTTTATGTTCCTCAACTATCTGTAAGTTTATTATCTATCAATCAACTTGATACTTCTAGTTTTAATGTCATCTTTTCCTCTTCTGTTTGTTGTGTCCAGGATCAGGTGTCCAAAAAGAAGATTGGAACCGACCGTAGAGTTGAAGATCTCTATGTGGTAGAAAGCTTGCATCTCCCTCTATCTACCTCTCCAGTTCCTTTTTCCTCATTTCAATTAGATAATCAGTCGAGTCAGTTTTACTTATGGCATTCTCACCTAGGTCATTTGTCTGTTGACCGCTTACGGTCTTTAGCTCAGTCAGGATTATTGGGTAAAGTTTCTCCTAGTCAAATTGATGAATGTCGAGGATGTAAACTTGCCAAAATGTCAGTTTTACCTTTAAATAAAAGTACTTCTGTTTCTGTTTCTGTTTCTCCATTTTCTCTTGTGCATACTAATATCTGGGGACCCTCTCTTGTTCTCACTAAAGGGGATTCCGCATACTATGTGTCTTTTGTTGATGATTGTACCCGTTATATTTGGATTTATCTTATGACTTATAAATCTAACTTCTACCAAATATATCGTACATTTCAGTCTATGATCACTACACAGTTTAGGGCTACCATCAAATTGTTATGATCAGACTTGGTGGGGAATATTTTAAAATTGAGTTCTGTGAGTATTTGGCCAATTTGGATACCATTCACCAAACTTCTTGTACTAATACCTCTGCCCAAAATGGTCGAGCCGAGCATAAATATCATCATCTCCTTGAGATAACTAGGTCTCTTCTTCTCTCTGCTTCTGTTCCAACTTCGTTTTGGGGAGAAGCAGTTCTTGTTGCTGCTTTTCTTCTTAACCGCATGCTTACTCCCCTTCTTTCTAATCGGCTAGGAAGCACGGATACGGATACGGGATACGGATACGATACGATACGGACACGGCGATATGGCAAAATTCGAAAAAGTAGGATACGGATACGGCGGGGATACGTTCATAAAAAATATTTTTTTCCACAATTTTTAGTAATGTAGCATACACAAAAATAAAACTTCAACAATTTTTAATAATAGAACATACATAAAATAAAACTTCAAGCATTTTTAGTAATGTAATTCAATCCGAACTCATTTCCTAAAATTTATGGTAAACAAATAAAACAAAATATTAATGTAACACATCACCCATAACAACCATAATACATCACCCATAACAAAAAATTCATCAATTCAATTAAATTTCAACAATATAGCATCACCCTCACCCATAACATAACAACAATAATGCAATTCAATCCCATAATTTGAATAATTTAAATTAACATGTCTTTAGGTGTTTATTTGAATAATTAATTTGAATAATTTATTTATTTATTTATTTGTTTTAACCCTAAAGTTTATTTATTTATTTGTTTTATAAGTAATTTGAATAATTTTTAATAACTTTATTTCATTTATTTATTTGTTTTATAAGTAATTCATAAGTTTATTTATTTATTTATTTCATTTTTTTTTTTAGAGGGATATATATTTATTTCATTTATTTGATTTTATTTACAGAGTAACTACACATAAAAAAAAATTTTAAAAAAAAAAATAAAAATAAAAATAAAAATAAAAATGTAAATAAAATCATCCACACACAAACACATAAATATATAAATATGTAAAAATAAAAACAAACATACATCCATACATCCACACACAAACACGATTAAACAAAAATTCTCTCTCTCGATTAAACACAAACACGACGAGATACAGATCGACCAAAACAGATCGAGAGAGAGGACGAAACAGATCGAGAGAGAGAGAGGACGAAACAGATCGAGATTATGGTATATAGAGATCGACGAAACACAGATCGACAGAGATCGATGCAAGCAAACAAACAGAGGGAGCGAAAGGGAGAGAGAGATCGACGAACCTGATCGAGAGAGAGGGACGACGGTCGAGTTGCTGTTCGAGATCGACTGAGAGGCAGACCGTGGAACTCCTCCTCTGCTTCGCGGCTGCTGTTCGACTTTGACCTAGAAGGTAAGTTTGATTATAATTTTTTTTGTTTTTGTTTTTTATTTGATCTAATTTTCATATTTTACATTTTGGCCCCATTTTAAGTTTTTTAAATTATTTTTTTGCCCCCGCCGTATCCATACCGTATCATGGCCGTATCCCGACCGTATCCTCCTGTATCCGAGACGTATCCGACATTCAAAAATTTTAAAAAAAATTCGGATACTTCATTTCCCGTATCTGATACGTATCCTTGCGTATCGGGCGCGTATCCGTATCCAATACGTATCCGATACGCATACGTGGCCTATTTTGGAGTATCCGTGCTTCATAGCTAATCGGTCTCCTTATGACGCTTTGTTCTCTCAACTTCCCAATTACTGCCTTCTTCGTGTGTTTGGGTCTACTTGTTTTTTCCATCTTCCCCATAAAGATCGGACCAAACTTAGTGCCCAGTCTGTCCTATATGTTTTTTTGGGTTATAATCTTATTCAAAAAGGCTATCGGTGTTATGACCCTATTTCCCGTCATCTTTACGTCTCCCGTCATGTTTCTTTTCTCAAATGTCTGCCATACTTTCAGCTTTCTCCTATCACTGCTCCAGTTTCCAAAGAGGATTTGGTTCACGTTGACCCATTTCCTCCTGAGGTCCTTCCTGATGAGTACATCTCTACTATTCCCCATGACCTTACTCCCTTTTTTCCTCCTTCTCCCTACCCTGCTCATCCCCCTCCTCCTCCGTTCTTATTGTATTCTCGTCGCCAGGCTCTCCCTCTACCGATTCTCTACTTCTACTGCTGATCCTCCTGTTTCTGACGACTCTGATCCTGCTGCACACTGATATTCTACTTAAGCGCGTCATCCTCCAAAAAAGTTAAATTGGTCTAATACATGCTTTTCTTCTTCCTATTGTACTTTTTTGTCTACTATTCATACTTTTTCAAAACCTCAGTCTTACAAGGAAAACTGTCAAGATAACCATTGGATTCAAGCTATGGAGGATGAGTTATCTACTTTACAAAAAACTAATACTTGGGAGTTGGTTCCTTTGCCTGCTGGCAAGAAGCTGGTTGGTTGCAAATAGGTCTACAAAGTCGAGACTCATTTTGATGGTTTTCTTGAGTGCTACAAAGCTCGTTTGATTGCCAAAGGTTTCTCACAGGAGTATGATATTGATTATGAGGAGACCTTTGCTTCTGTTGCCAAGATTTTTTTTATTTTTTTTTATCGGCAAATGTTAGTTGTTAGTTGTTAGATTAGCACCTATGGGAGAAAATCTCTCCACTCTTGGCAAAGCACCTAAGTGCTTGCATTTCCTTAATTCAACCCCCTAATGGGAATTGAACCCATGACCTCCCTGGGACTAAGCCCTAAGGAAGGCATGGTGGCCAACTAGGCTAATCACCATCTTGTTGCCAAGATGACTATTGCCCGTACTTTGATCTCTGTCGCTGCTGTTCGTTCTTGACCTCTATATCAGATGGATGTTAAGAATGCTTTTCTTAATGGCCATCTCATAGAGAAGGTTTACATAAGTCCTCCTCTTGGCCTTCACTATTCCATCGGACAGATTTGTCGCCTTCAGCGTGCTTTGTATGGTCTGAAGCAGTCTCCTCGTGCTTGGTATGATCGCTTTCAAATTGCTGTTACTGCACTTGGGCTTCATCCTTGTACTCAAGACTCTGCTTTATTTTTTTTCCACACCCCTGCGGGATTTATTGCCTTATTACTGTATGTGGATGATATGATCATAACTGGCTCTGACTCTTCTGCTATCTCTGAGGTCAAACAACATCTTTTCCGTACATTTGAAATGAAGGATCTGGGTCCCTTGCGGTATTTTCTTGGTATTGAGATAGCTTCTTCTCCCAAGGGCTACTATCTCTCTCTCTCTCTCTCTCTCTCTCTCTCTCTCTCTGAGGCTAAGTATGCCAATGAGGGTATTCATCGTGCCGGTCTTAATGACACTAAGGTTTCTAATACTCCTATTGAGCTTAATGTGAAGCTCACCACTACTGATGGTATTCTTCTCGATGATCCTACTTTTTATTGAAAGTTCGTGGGTTATTTAGTTTATCCGACGGTCACTCGCCCTGATCTTGCCTATGCTGTTCATGTGGTTAGTCAGTTCGTTTCTGCTCCTTGTTCTACACATTGGACTGCTTTGGTTCGGATTCTTCGCTGTCTCCAAGGTACTATATTGCAAGGTTTACTGTTGTCTTCTATTTCCTCTTTGGACTTAGTGGCTTATGCTGATTCTGATTGGGCTGGTGATGTCACTAATTGCAAGTCCACTTCTGGCTTCTGCATGTTTCTTGGTGATTCCTTGATTTCTTAGAAAAGCAAGAAACAGACTGTTGTTGCACGTTCCACTACTGAGGCTGAGTACCATACTATGGCTCATGCTACTGCTAAGCTTGTTTGGCTTGTTTGGCTTCATTGTCTCTTGACCGATTTGGGTGTCCTTCAGTCTTCTCTGACCTCCCTTTTCTGTGACAACCGCAATGCTATTCGGATTGCACATAACACTGTCTTTCATGAGCAGACGAAACACATTGAGATTGATTGTCATTTTGTACGTCAGCATTTGCATTCTGGCTCTATATTGCTTCCTTTCGTCTCTTCGGTATTGCAACTTGCTGATTTATTTTCGAAAACTCACACCACTACTCGCTTTCATTTTTTTCTTGGCAAACTCTCAATGTTTTCTGCTTAATCACCTTGAGTTTGAGCGGGGGTGTGAGAATATATGTTAATATGATAATTATGGAAATATATACCAATTAGGTTGATTGTATAGGGTTCATTAATTGTGTGAATATTAGGTTGGTTATATAGGGTCGATTGTTTCCTATTTCAACTATATATATCGATTGTAATCTTTGTATTAGACACAATTAAATATAGAGATTCATTCAGAAAACTAGTATAGGGTCGATTGTTTCCTATTTCAACTATATATATCGATTGTAATCTTTGTATTAGACACAATTAAATATAGAGATTCATTCAGAAAACTTACGCTAACACCCCTACATGATTACATACTGAAAAGTAAGCAAAAAAAGGTACTGAAATAAAGAGAATGAGAGAGTTTACCCGCTAGTTTCAATAAACCAAAGTGCACATAAAGAAAAATGCAAGGAAACTCCAAGTTTCTTGCTTGCAAGCTTTCCTCAAGCAAGGGTTTCTGATATAATTCAAGTCCTTCAAGCTTTAGAGGATTTTCTAAAGTTAAGAGTTGTTGTAGAGGGTGGTATTTTCGGAGCTAAGGCAATTTGGGGGCAGAGGGGAGTAGGGTGTTGTTTCTCTCTTAAAACCTCACAAAAATGACTCAATTTTTTAACCCCTTGAAAGGGAGGGGGAGAGGGTGCTTATATGGGCACTGAGAGGCGTGGGGGGGCAAGCTAAGGCAACCCCCATCGCTTTCTCTTCTGCCTCCCACCAGAAATGCACTAAGATTGAGTTTCCATACCTAGCTCTGCCACGTTTGGATGTGCGCACACACAACCATTGTGTGCACTCACAATTAACGTCCACACTCACATTGTTGCCTTGGTACACATGCCATGCATGCATTCACAAGTGCAGGGTCCTATGCCCTTAGCTTGCTTGTGGCCCAGGTAAGCCCGAATTGCCTTACGATCGATGTTTTTGATAAAACCAATTATTAATTCTGAAAAATATGTTCGATGAGCTTCTCTCTCAATCTTGCAATTAAAAAGTTGGTTTTTGACTAAAAATGGGTTTAGGACTAAAATGGTTCACTTTCACAAAAAGTTGATTTTTTGGCCGAAATAGATTTATACAGCAACTCCAAACAATATTAAATATTTCAATGATGAAGTAATTACTATTTCATCATCGGGAGACTTGCTAGTATCCAAAATCTTAGGGTCAGTCAAAATAAAAAGCCTACACTACAGTTCCATAAAATTTAAAATTAAACCAAACCATGAAAATCTTAGAACCAAACCAATTAACAAAACCACGATTTAGTTTGTTTTGGAACCACGGTTTTCATGAACTGTCTCATCATTCACAATATAATCATAACTTGCTCAAAGATCAAGCAATATATCATCATTTTATAAACAAAATTGTTTATATGATTGTTTAGAACTAGTCATACTATCATACAAGAACACACTTGTCAGCAAAAGGTTAACAAGTTATGAATATATGTACGATACTTGAGTGTCTACCATCGATAACAAATTATATATATGTATTGTATATATCTAAATGGTCCGATTTGGTTCTAAACTGGAACATAACTATAAAACAACAGACCGAATTGTGAATTACAGTTCCCATATTTTAAGAATCAGGACCAAACCATGCATTGAGATAACCAAACCAAATAGTGCAGTTTGGTCTATATTGAACCAGTTTGCGATATTTTTTATTTTTTGCTCACCCCTAGCCACCGCTAGTTCCTGACACCGACCATTACCAATTCTTTCCCACCACCTACCAGGCCATCGACCTTCACCACCCACCAATTCCCCCAAACTATGGTTTTAAATAAGTACCTGGAATTTGGACTCTTGATACCCTTATTCATCAATATATTGATCCATACTATCCTGTATTGTCTAATATAATGACTGTATCGCCGATACCAATACATATTCCGATATTGTCATTTAAAACAATGCCCCCAACCAGCATCACCCCTTAACTCCACCCCCCCCCCCCTCTCTCTCTTCTCCCAACACCGCACTATCACCCAATCTTTTCCTTCCCAACCACAGCCAATTCCGCCAACCATCACCACCCCTGGCGCTTCCTCCCATCCACTCACCCTCACCACACAATAGTTGTTGAATCTTTTTTTTGGATTTAAGGTCTAAGACCTTGGGAAGATCTTACATCGTACTTAGGCTCAAGACAATTCTTCGTTAAGGGCTTTTTCAACATAGATATAGAAGAATTTGTGGAATCAAGAATATGATTGAGTGTCAAACTACCAAAGATCACATGGTAATGGCGGTGGTGATGTTGCTTTTTATGATATTGAGAATAATGGTCTAAAAAGTTCACATGGTAGCTATGATTCCCATAATTGGACCCATGGAGCAACTCGAAAAGAGCTAGCTTCCAATTCCATAGAAGATTTGTGCAAGAAAAGGGCACCAACCAACCACACGAGGTACAGGTAGAGTAGATAGGTGGAAAGGGGTTGCGATGGAGGGGATGGAGAAAGAATAGTCATTGGTTGTCGTGGTGGGAGGTCATTGGTCGTGGGGAAAGGTAAGCATGGCAATGGGTGGTAAGGAAGGGGTAGGAAGAGGTAGCCAAAAGGGTGTTGGTATGAGTTAATGTGTGAGTTAATATGTGAGTTAATGGAATGAGTCAATAACAAGTGAATGTTTAAATTAGACTGAGTCAATTGAAGAGTAAAGTTGTCAATTCCTATTACAGAGACATGTGATAGTCATGTGATCAAGTACTATCAATCTTCCGAAAGGCATGGAAGAACCACATTACAACTTGACTGAAGGTGTAAAGCGGTTCATGAAAAATGGGGGACTAAGAAGCATTCAATGTAATGTGCAGGGGTGCCAGTGTAATTTACACTGAAAATGAAGATGAACATATAATACTCCCTCCATCCCATTTGTTAGACCCTTTTTTTGGGGGGACATGTAATTATTACATTTAAATTCAAATTTAAAGTATTTATTCCAAAAACACCCTTCTGATTTCAACTTTTAATTTGGTTATAACCACTTTTTGAGATCTAGTTTTAGAAAACTAAACACTTTTTCCTTTGACTTCTCAAAAGGGACCAACATTTTGGGACCCAAAATGGAAAGTACTAACAAAATGGGACAGATGGAGTATAAAACAATGCACCATAACTTAAATGCTATAAAACTAAGACAATAAGATTAGCTATAAATTAATTAAATTTGTAGATGAGATGAAATCACAAGTACAACAAAAAAATATTTAAGAAACATGTAGGACATACTCTTTAAGTCCATGGGCATAACACTTGGTTGGAGCTCTAAATGGAGGACGCTCTTTTGTGGCATATACTTTAGGGACTTCATTCTCTTGCTTTGCATAAAATGGGAGGCAGCCTTCAATCATCTAAATTATAGCACATTACAAATGTCAACTTATAAGCCTGTTTTGACCAATGAATTTGTCAAAAAAACGTAAGTTAATTTCACAAAGAATCAATCAATTATGGTTGAAAAAATACTTCACTTATTATTTATTCTTCTCTTTTTTCTCCTTTTTTTTTTTTTTTTCAATTTGACATTGCATTAGTTAACATTCAGGGTCCCCATATAAATGAAATACAACCACAAAGCAAGGACATGTGGCAATCATGCAACCAATATCTCATCACTAACATCACATCTTCCACAACGACCGACAAGTTGGCATTACAGGTTTGTCAAGATCAGAGTTTTCCAGTGATTAGTAAAAAGCAGATATATAATTAAATATCTAACAGATCCTACCAATTCTCATCAATGCAAGATGAAATCAATTGAATCTGTTGGTATTGAAATTAAGGCAACCCAAGGAAGGTCCTCACTGATCAGAAATATGCATAATATCATTTTCATAGAACATTCACAGTAGTGGTATAAAACATGATGTACATTACCAAATTGTAACATAAACATGCCCACATGAACTTCTTGGGGCAGGGAGGAACAGAAAAAGGATAAACTTAATATTATGATCTTCCATGATCAGCGGATATTGAACCAAAAAATCCAGAAAAAGTAAAGGAAAAAACACATGGAAAATTGGCAAAAAGAGGAACAGAATCTAACTTCCAAAGAGGAAGCAAGCTGTCTCAAAAACACATTCAATGCAGGAATGAAGGATAAGAAACCTTTACCTCTTGTAAAATCAGAGCAAATGAAAAAACATCAACTTTGGTATCATACTCTTCATTTTTGAAAACCTCTGGAGCAACATATCGGCCTGTTCATGGCATATTAAGGTCATTATAAAGGGTATAATTTCATTAACAGCTGCGTCAACTTACAAATAATCAGGGTTAACATGTTGCCACTTGAAAATCTGACAGAAAATTCAAGAAAAAAAAGACAAAAGGTACGTATTTGCAAAAAAAAAAAAAAAAAGAAAGCATGGAAGAAATTACAATGAGTGTATGTAAAAGTCGCTACAATTTGAACAGCAAGAAATATGAACACTACTGAAATTGGGCACACTCACAAGAATTGTCTTGACAGATAATGGGCCTATCTTCTTTGACTCCGCTGGTTACTTTTAGCAGCTTGCTAAATCCAAAGTCTGCAACTTTCAGATGCCCAGAATCATCCCGCAATATATTTCTGTTATCTTACTCACAAACAACATAAGAAAGTTTGTTCATTTTCAGGCACTAGCAAAGAGAGAGAGAGAGAGAAAGAAAATTCCAAATTTTTTTTATTTTTTATTTTTTGGTGCGCATATTCACAGTTCATTTGAAGCTACAGAACTTTGATAAAAGGACCCTTCTCTTCTACAGGGGAAAAACAATTAGCTTAACCAAGAGAACTTACGAAGGCTCCAGATCACAGTGAATGATTGCTTCAGGTCTATTCTCATGCAAGTAATTCATTCCCCTGGAGAAATCACCACAAATGATGAAAAAAAAAAGTGTTCCCATAGGCTTAATAATAATTATAGTAACAACTATTATCATATTTATTATTGGAAAGAAGAAGGAGAAGTAATAGAAGAAGAAGAGCATTCTACAATTTGAATGATCTTTTCACACAAGTAGCTAGCAACTCAATCCAAGAAACCCTTAAAAACTCAAACATGAAGAGATCATCTTGAAAAGTAATTTTGCATTCTCAAATACTGAATCTCCCCTAAAGTTAAGAAGCATATATACGGATACAGGACACAAACATGACAAGACATAGGCACACCGACATGGTAATTTTAAAAAAATCAAGACAATATAGTAGGAACACAACAACAAATAAATAAATATTTATATAAACATATATATATATTTATACATACATGAAAATAACAAATAACTTAAATCATTATTTACATCATGAATATATTAATGTTTTGTTATATGACAAAAGCTCAAAAATGTTTGCACATTCTATATATTGGAAAAAAAACTTTAAACAAGAAGTCCTAATATCCGTTTTAAAAATGTCTATTCACAAACAAATTGAAAGTTTAATTTGAAGTTCTTAAACTTAAAAAGCACAAATTAGAAGGAATTAATATGTATAAATCCACATTGTTTTGATTTTAATTATTGATTCCCAAGTTATTTCCTTCAAAAATTGATGTGTGATATGTGTGTAAGTGAAGTACATGTCATATGTGTGTCCCCTAAATGTCCTTAGCACGTGTGATTGTAAATATTTAAAATACTAATACGTAAATTTGAATCTTATCCAACACATGTTGAGGTGTGTCCAAAACAAACTATGCTTCTTAGCCCTAAAGTGTTCCTTGATTTTTAACCTCCCCGGGCAAGACGGCAAGAAATAAATAATTAGTCACGTGTTTGAATCTTATCCAACACATGTTGAGGCGTGTCCAAAACAAACTATGCTTCTTAGCCCTTAAGTGTTCCTTGATTTTAACCTCCCCAGGCAAGATGGCAAGAAATAATAATTAGTCAATTGTTCAATTAGATTACTAGAAATCATATCAACCAAGTTTGACTCCCATCAAATTTGTACTATTCATTTGCATGAATTGAAGTCTGCAGGAAGTCAATTGACAGTCTAGATGACAACTAGGATATAAGATATCAGATTCACAGCGGTTCAAGCTTCATAAAACATCCCCATGTATCCAGCAACTCTCCTACAGAAATATATCAAAATATCCCCCACTTTTATTAAGTACAAGTATGACTTAGTTGCATCCGAATCTCATTCATTAACTCTTACTCTAGATTATTCACTGGACGTTAGCTCACTCTTTATTTATATGTATGTAGGTGAGCAACGAGATGTCCACCCCAACCCTAATGAAATGTGTAAGGAGTACAAGTGTTTGAAATCAGCCAAGGTTACCTCACGTAAAGAGGCTTTTAATTTACTCTTTGAATTTTTGTACCCTTTTTGTCGGTCACTTGACCGTATATGTAATGTTATAAGTTTGAACTGTGTGACAAGGGATGACTGAATGATCTTGGACTATGTATTCTGTAATTATCTCTGGTGTGAGTTATTATATATGGGAAAATGTTTGTTATGCCATATAAGTACAACTCATCGGACAAACTTAATTATTCTACTTCCGTTTTTAGCCCCTATTAGTAAATATTATTGGATTTCTGTCTGAGGCCGTAGGTAGTCTTATGATTACTGACCAGTTATGATCCTAACCTATAAAGGCGGATTCGGGTCATAACAGTTTCATTCCCAAAGGAGAAAGGGGGTTTGGCCATTGGCAACATAGTGGCTAGGAACTTAGCACTACTTGGCAAATGGTTAATGATTTCCAATTGAGAGTGATTCACTATGGCATCTTGTTATTAGAAGCAAATATGGGACTCAGGATAATAGTAGGGATTCACAGATGGTTTTGAGGGGAACTTGTCGTGCTCTTTGGAAGTCAATTTCTCACATCTATCCACTTTGGTCTCGTTATCTTTCTGTGAGGGTGGGCAGTAGGGAACTTGTTCGATTTTGGGAGGACCTTTTGATGGGTTCGTCCTCCTTTGCCTTGGATTTTTCACATTTACATCAGTGGCTTGATCTCATAATTGCTTATGTGAGCATTATTAGGAATTTATGTAATATGTAGCATATATTTTGTATATCTTAGGGATTGAGTGACTAATTTGTATTCCTTTTTCGTTCTAGGGTTAGATGTTTATATAAACCAATGTATTCTGTATTATCGCCAATTGAATATACAGAAAAAACATTCAGAATCTTACATGGTATCAGAGCCAAAATCCTAGAAACTATTGCTCTCCTCTCACTCGTGAGTTGTGGGTGATCTTCTCCCCCAATGCAATATCGAAATAGGTTCTTGACTGGTCTCTCTCTAGTTCTTGACATCGATTCTCTAGTTCGCATTGCGACATCAGTTTAGTCGCTAGTTCAGTCCCTCAGTCGAAGTCCTGCCTCGTCTTCATTGGTTGAAGTCGAGTGGTCTAGTCTTCCTAGATCGATCGACTCTGGTTCATGATCCTCAGAAGCTTCTCTCTCTCTCGATCACGATCGTGGTTCGACTAAACTCCCGCTCTCTAGCTTTGGTTCACACGATCGAAGTAGTGTTTGACTTTGTCCCTCTCGATCGACTTCTGCGTGTTGCTCTCTCTCTCTCTCTCTCTCTCTCTCTCTCTCTCTCTCTCTATATTCGGGATTTTGATTCTCTCAGTACTGTTATTGGTTAAAACCTCTTATTTACAGTTTGGCCCACTTGTCATTTGATTATTATACTTCAATCGGTTAATCTTTGGTATTACAATGACAGACACCAAAATCTAAGCCATCAAATGTAAACTCACTGGTGACAATTATACTTATTGGGCTAGTGTTATGAAGAATTTCCTTCTCAGTCAGAAAAAATGAGACTATGTTTCTGATTCTATTCCTCATCCATTGGACCCGAAAGTATAAGGATATCTAACTTCCTATGACACTTGGGATTGTGATAATGCCCAAGTTCTGACCAAATTTCATAATTCTGTGGATGACCGTATTGGAATTATATTTTCCAAAAACAGTACTGCCAAGGAGGTGTAGGACTATTTATTGGGTGTATATCAACAGTCCAACTTTGCCAAGCAGTATGAGTTGGAAACAGCTATTCAGAGTGCTCGTCAGTAGGATCAATCTATTCAGGACTTCTACATTGAGATGACAGGTCTTTGAAATCAACTGGCTCTCATAGAACCATCCAGCCTCAAGGCACTAGATGCTTATGTTGAGTTTTGGGAGTAAGTTCGTACAGTGCAATTCTTAACACCTCTCTCCCCTCAGTACGAGGCTATCCATGGTGGTATCCTTCATCGGTCTCCTCTTCCCTCTGTAGATGCTATTGTTCGTGAGCTCCTCTCCGAGGAAACCTGTCTTCAGACAGTCAGTTAGACTCTGTCTCCATCTGTCTTCTTAGCTCTTACTTAGCCTCCTCTGTTGTCAACCCCACCACCTCGTCGGCTTCAGGCCACTGTGAAGCCTAAGAAAAGGGCCACTAGCCCTGATGAGTGTGCCTTTTGCCATCAAAAGGGCCATTGGAA